>JAMQGT020012782.1:0-184284 GCA_024447675.2 Pterophyllum scalare | reverse complement strand
GAAGATATTCATGTATAGCTACAGTACAGAATGTTAGTTTTGCAGTTCATGACAAGAGGAAAAATTAACACTTGGAAGCAAAAAAATACTTGGACTGTGCATCAAAGACTGAGAATAGTTTAGTTTTCATCTTGGCCTCTGTATACATGATGCATAAACTTTCAGTGAGGCAACCTATCTACTCTAAACCAGTTCTTGCTTAACAAGTCACTTATAGTAATTGACTAGACTTTTTTAAAAAATTGTTGTCAACCAGTAGTTGTAGTTCAGTTTAGAGATCTATTAAATTCATGAACATACAAATTTTTTTTTCTGTATTTGACAGAGCAAGAGGTGGACCACACATTTGAAGACCTGCTGGTCTTTGGCACTGAGGCTGACTCCCTCTGGGTTTCCCACAGTCCTGCACCATTGACTTTTATGACCAGGAGCCAGGGATGGCACGCGTACCATATGCATCAACCATCAGTATGTGCCTTTACCTCCCAAGAGCTGTTTCGGATGACAGTCAATTTAAAGAACTCATGTACACAGCACTAAAAGGATCTCTTGCCTTTGGAAAGGCATAGCTGTGCAATTCTATGAACTGATGAGATACTAATTTGTACAACTATCGGTTTTTCTACTGTAAAATTGCACTTTAGTGTTTTGAACAAAGCAGTTTTTCCTTTACAGATGTTTGTTTTGTATTTATATTCCGTTTGTATATTCTGTTCTGTTTTGACAACAGTTCATTGTTATGTTTACATTTTCAGATAATGTAATTTTATATGTACTACATTGCAGTGTTCCCATGTTTCATTAAACATTAATGCAAATTTGTCTGCATAAAATTTTGAAGATGAGTGGAATTGCTTTCAGTAATGCTTATCGTTACAGTAACGAGTAAATGTTGGTTGGGTCAACCCATTTTTATGTTCTCGGTTGTCAAATGTCTGATCCAGATGTAATGCTCTGGTTTAGATAATGACACAGATGTCATTATGTGGCAGCATAGCTTCAGTTCAGCTTTACGATAAGGTTATTCCAAATATTACATGCTCAGTATATTGCCCTACCAATGATATTGGGGGAGGAGCAACAAGCAACTAAAATTAAAATGCACAAAAAGAACAGAAGTAACATCAAAGGCGTTCATAAATGTCAGTCTTGGGAAAAAAGCACTTGAGGCAGTGCATTTCAGTTGAGTGGATTTATAAAAACATCCTGATTAATATTTGTAGCTGAGATTTGAATTGACACCTATGGAGCGGACATCAACACAGCGGCTAGCTTACTGGTTACATTTTCACATGGTTCTCTCGTTTCAGCTTGGATGATTTGACAGTATTAAATAAGCAAAAGCTCTTCAGACTACTCTGCTATAGTAACAGCCTCGAGAAGTGTTTAACAATGAAAACGGGGAGACTGAACAACACCATTAAGTTTAGCACCCAAACACAGAACAGTAACATTTCTAAAAATATGCTAGGACTGCTTTTTTGCATTTGCACAATATTTCTAAAACTAGAAACATCCTTTCTCAGAGTGATGCTGAAAAGCTCATTCATGCATTTATTACTTGTAGACTGGACTATTGTAATTCATTATTATGAGGCTGTTCAAAAAGCTCCCTGAAAAGCCTTCAGCTGATCCAAAATGCTGCAGCTAGAGTACTGACAGGGACTAGACAGAGAGAGCATATTTCTCCCATATTGGCTTCTCTTCATTGGCTCCCTGTTAAATCTAGAATAGAATTTAAAATCCTTCTCCTCACATACAAGGTCTTGAATAATCAGGCCCCATCTTATCTCAAAGACCTCATAGTACCGTATCACCCCAATAGAGTGTGTTTCCTTAACTGAAACATTTGTTGTAATTAACAGTCTTTTATATAAAAGTGTTATATAAAACTTAAATTTTAGAAATAGAATTATTATATTATATACTTGAGGCGACTGTTTGTTGTGATTTGGCGCTATATAAATAGAATAAGATTATTGAATTCCCAGGCAATTATTATAAAGTGGCACTAATATAAGTAGAGCAAAACTGTATTTTAATAAAAGTTAATGTCTCTACATGTTTCAGAAAGAGCATTCTGTCTTTTGCTTGCTTTATTATGCTTTAAAAATATCAGAATGCATAGTGAGGTTAGTACATAACTCAAGTCTGTGACAATGGTTTGCTGCAGAATGGAAAGAGCGGACCAGAGCAAGTAGTTAGTGTTAAAATCCGTGTTTTTTACTTGTGAAGGAATGAGTCATAAACACTTTAGTTCTCAAGCAAAAGATTTATATATATTGAAGAATCAGAAAAAGACACACATGTGCATGTGGGGACCCAGAGTTCAGGAGGAGACAGGCCTGTGTGTGCGCTGTCTCTCTCCCTCTGAGCCCATGTACCTGTCTAACCATAACATCTGTATACTGCCTCTTATCTATCTGTAAGCATTCTGGGCGCTGTGAGTTGGCCTTCTTTTCAGACTCGTCCAAGCTGGTTTTCCATGACCCAGATTCCTCTCAGCAGCAGTGAGGTCATAAAGCACATTATCTTCCTGATGTTTTTTAATTAGTAATTTAGCAATCTTGTCCAGATTAATAACAGAATATGATGATGTTGGTGATGTTCTAACTGTACGTTCTGTGGCCTCCAGGATAAGATGCACTGAGACAGAGAAGTTAGTCTAGCATTATCTATCTGTTGCTTTCCGTCTATTGTATTATTTAATTGTTTATTATTTGGTTGAATCACTGTTTATTAATTAACTTACTGGGGTTTCCTTTTAAAAATTTGTCCTTTATTCACTGAGTAAAAAATAATCCCTAACATTAGGCTGCAGCAAAGTGAATCTGTGATGAACTAGTGCGCTTTGCACTTGGTCTTCTTTGATTGGTTGACTGCAGTTTAACTTAAGTGGCTGAACCAACCAAGGGGAGTGGGTTGCATAATTTAAGAAATCTGCATTTTAAATGCCATCATATTTGTCACAGAACGCAGAAAAAAAAATGATGTTCAATTTGGTAAAACTTCGTTGTTTCTGCCACTCCGCATGATGCATTCAAATGCCGTAAAAAACGGCATTCGGCGGGATTTTTGCTGGATTTTACGGCGTTTTTTTAATAAGTCTTTAATAAACGCGTTTAGAAAAGTGGCGAATTATAACCTGATCAGCTTGCCATACTCATGTACAAATGGAATAGGCACAGTGCTGATGACCAGCTGAGCTACAGCTGAGCTACAGCTTCACACAGTGGCGCAAAAAGTGGGTATGCACTATATGCAATGCATATGGGTGCCGCACAAGGGGGAGGGGGCCGCCAAAGCGTTGCGGGTAAATTATTTCTCTAGTTGGTATTTTCTGTACTTAACAGATGGGCATATGATATGATCAATAGCAGAAGCATGGTGCTGATTAGGTGCCCCTGTGCCCACCACACACATAAACACACACACACACACACACACACACACACAAAAGGCGCTCCAGCACGTGCTTTCGAGAACGCACTCGATCGCAACTGTTTTAATTTGAATCATTGTTATACATTTTTTTGTTTTAGTGATTTATGGTAAATAAAAGCCTGTAATAGGAGTCTTGTATTTTATAAGTCCATGAATAAGTGAGATCTGCACACATGAACACAGTAAACCTTGAGAGGGTGCATTGAATGTGCGCGCACATGTATGTCCCCATACACTTCAGAAAGTATATACTGTAGATGCACTGCTGAGTGTGAGAGCAGAGCCACATCTTTAAATGTTATGAGAAATTAAAGTGTCCATAGTCTGTGTTTAATTCACATTAAGTAAATGGCTTACTATGTCAAAATAAGTCTAATGACGATTTGTGATTTCAGCTCAGTATGACCTGCAAGGGCGTAACATTGGGTCTAACACTAAGCTCTATGCCTGTTTATTTATTTATTAAATCATTTACTTTTCTAAAAGTGTGTCTGATACACAGGGGCATAGTTATTATATCATCAGTTAACAATACATATACATTTACCTCATTTTGATTTTTCCTCTTTTTACAAGGGGATATTTTCGACCAACAATGAAAAATTGTTGGTTGTCCGCTTTTTGGCGCCCTTTTCATTTTTTCAAACTACACCTACACCCCCAGCAGCTGCTTCCATAAGCAAACGGTGAATGCTGCCGCTTGGTAGAAAAAGCGGGTTGGGTGATACCAAGTTTGTGTGTGTGTGTGTGTGTGTGTGTGTGTGTGTTGGGGGGTTACATTACCAAATGATTAAACATGCTATTATTTTACCTGAAATTGATAATACATGCCATTTAGATGTAAAAATGTATGTAATGGTGAGTTAGACATGCACCATTACACAAAATATCACCATATGCTGCTGTGGCGCCACTTATATGTGTGTGTGTGTGTGTGTGTGTGTCTGTGTGTGTGTATGCCATTGTGTGCGCTGGTGTGGAAACACAAGTGTTTTTAGGGGGCAGGAAAGGTGTTTTATAGACCTTGTTGGGCTTTCACGGTGGTTGCACAATGACTCAGAGCATTGTTTATTTATATTCGTTGATATTCGCTTTGTGGTGGGCTTTGTGTGAGTTGCTTTGTTTGTGGGAGTGGGGTTATTTGTTTGGGAGGAGGTTGTAAGTTGTGTATCAGAGAAGGACTATTGGGATCCTCCCAATAGTCCTTCTCTGATGTGGGTTTTTTTTATTTTATGTGAATATGTAATGTTTACATTTCCTGTAACCTTTGATCAATATACAATTTATTTATTTTGGGTGTGTGAGGGAATCACTGAAAATAGACTGGGGTTTTTTGTGAATGAAGGCTTAACATTTTTCTTCTTTTACAAATTAGGGCAACCTGTGATTTTACTTGAGTTTACTAGAGTTTACTTTTATATATTTGTCCTTTATTCACTGAGTAAAACATCATCCCTAACAGCAGTTTGGAAAATCTAAAGTCAAGAACTCAGAGAACATGTTCAGCAAATAAATGAGATGAAGTCAATATGTGTGGACTTTCATGGGTATTCTCCCTCAAAGAGCACTGTGAACAAACCAGGGTTATAATAGTTTGGGATTTTACATTATAGTTTACACTGTAAAAAATAAACAGTTGAATTTACGGTAACATACTGTGGTTGCCAGTCCTTAACTGTAAACTGGTCTACGGTAAAATACTGTAAACAGGTTCACGGTAAAGTACCAGCAACCACAGCTGCCAGTGTTTTACCATAAACATGTTCACAGCAAAACACTGTAAAATGTGTTCACTGTAAAATACCATAAACCGGGTTCATGGGAAAATATCTTTAACAGGTCCACGGCAAAATACAGGCAACCACAGCTGCCAGTATTTTCCTGTAAACAGGTCCTCAGCAAAATACCGGCAACCACAGTGGCCAGTATTTGACTGTAAACTGGGTTCACGGTAAATTACTGGCCGCTGTGGTTGCCTATATTTTAGTGTATAAAATACAGTGACAATTTAAAACCATTTATGGTAAACAATCCCAAATACAAATGATATACCTTAAACCTAATTACAGTCGTTGATGAAAAACCCAATACAACTGTATGATACATAACAGTATTTTATTGTAAAACTCAACAGTACATTTAAACAGTGGCAGCTGTTGTTGCCAGAACTTCACTGGAAAAATATGGAACAACAGTGGGTAGTTGATTTTACAACCAACTGCCCATGGTTAATTACAAAGAAAATAACATAAAGCCCATTGCAAACAAAAACATTGTTGAAATATAAATCACCCTTTGCATTTAGACATTCTTTGGGAAAAATATGTAATTGTAGTGTCACCAGTTCTGCTTGAGGACCCCCATTAGTCATCAGGTGTTTGTTGTGGACTGACAGGATCGTCTCTGCAGCCAGAATAACAAAATAAAATAAAGTAGCAGTAGTAATAATAGTAATAATAATATAATAGTTCTTACACAAATGCAAAATGCATTTTACAGCAAAGAAAAAAATAACATGCAAAAGAAAAATACAACACATTAAAAGTGCTACAACAGAAAAATTAAGTGGGCAAAGAGAAGGTTAAATGAATGATAATTAGCAGCAGAAATGGCCTTGATCAGACAATCCAAGAAGCTGACTACTACAGTATGGCATAACAGTTCAGCAATCATAGATTTTACAGATAATTAAGAAGCAGTTCCCTTATGCAGATTTGTGCTGTTTTCTGCATCCTGAAACAGATTAGCAGACCAGCAGAACACTCAGAACCAAACCTCAATGCCAGAACCACCTGAACTCTGACCCTGTTCTGACAGATTGCTCAGTCTTTAGCCAGAGTGCCTGCTGATCTGTTTGACTATCTGCCATCACAGTTCACTAGAGATACTCTGAAATATGGGACGTTCCCTTGTACATTCAGCTGTAGGCCTGAGTGAACATCCTCCAAGAGAGAATTAGTCCATCTGTGTTAGCTCAGTTACTAATCTCACATTTTGCTCAGTCTGACAACTCATTAAAACAGTTTGTACTTTTGTAATTCACAACTCCCAATCTCTCATTTTCCTGAACACTGTCCAGCATTGCATTAGTGTTTCAATTAAATTACTTCAAACTTTTTTCTGTCTCTCTCACACACACACACACAAATATATATTGATTAACTGTTCAGGCATTTACATTAACGAGCAGTTGAACAAGTGTACCTAATAAAGTGGAAGCTGAACGTGTGTAGCATTTAGCATTAGCCTTTCTGGACTATACAGCAGTTGATGCCATGTTCTCATATTGTATATGCTCTCCTTGCTTTCTCATGCATAAATTTCACAAGTATCATTTTTCTCTCCACCATTTCAGGAATTTAATAACATTTCAAACAAGTCCTTCACATTTTCATTTGTGTGTGAACACGTTTTACTCTGCATTAGAGCTACATTTTTGCAGTATTCTTTTGTAAGGTTTTGATCCAAGCACAAAAAAAAATCAGATGCCTTTAGCACAGGTGACTATAAGTTATGATAAAAGCTTTAACTGTTTGGAGAACTGCATTAAGAGAGGTGAAAATCACTTTTCTGCTGTGAGAATTGTGTCAAATCAGTTGAGAAGGAAGGAATTTGTAACACAGGAAATGAATCTACCTTATAGATTCGGAGCAGTCGAAGCTGTCTTCTGTTGCAGTAGTCTTTGATGTACTTTGCGGTATTGTCTCTTTTTGCTGTCACAAGTTGAGTTGCTGCACAGTGTTGTGTGGTCTGCCTGTGTTTTGTTGGGTACTTTGAAAAGTGCTGAAACAACTCTGTTCTTGATATCTGAAGCACTGAGCTCCTGTTGCCTAGCAACAACAGCTGTTACTGACCAATGGACACTGCCAAAATATTAGTGTTATTGGGGTTTGTTCCATCCATGCCTTTCCTTCTGCATATCCTTATATGGGTTGCAGGGGGGCTGGAGCTCATCCCAGCTGTCATAAAGTGAGAGGCAGGTTACACTCTGGTCAAGTCACCAGCCTGTCACAGGGCTAACACACAGAGACAGACAACCATTCACACTCACACCTGTGGCCAATTTAGAATCAGCATTCAGCCTAACCCCACTAACTACGTGTCCTTGGACCATGGAAGAAAACCAGAATCTCACGGGAGACCCACACAAACATGGGGAGAACATGCAAACTCCACACAGAAAGGTGCCAGCCAAGGTGAACTTGAGCCCAGGACCTTTTTGCTGTGAGGCAGCAGTGCTAACCACCATACGACCCATTTGTTTCATTTTTCTTTTGTTTAAAGAAAACATGTCTGTGTATCCTTGAGCCACCCACAAAGAAGTAAAATAATGCTGGTGAGGCTCAGGGCCCATTCTCGCCTTCTCTTTGGGTGGGCAGCTGAAAGTAACTGGTGGGCTACTTGAATGAGGACAAAATCACAGGTTAGAGCAACTCGCAGGTCGCTGGTTTGAGATTGTGGCATCTCTTCTCTGAGATGCATGTAAACACTCCTTGATAGCAATAGGCATGATAAACACTTCACCAAACTAACATTTATGACACTAAATGTTTCAGTGCTTGTGTAGCAGCTGCAGGATGGTTTCTATAGGCTGAAGAACAGTAGTCGCTGCAGGAATCAGAATCACTACACTTATTTTTCTTTAAGTAGGAGAGCCAGGGTCCTCCTAATGAAAGTTGGAGAGAAAGAGTTGAGACATTTGGGAACAGGAGGAAACATGAAATTTGTTGAAAAATGTAATGACATATCCTGTTACAGAGAATCCAGACATAAACACATTGTTTCAAATACAAACATGTGCTCTGTATGCATGTGTAGGAACAAACAACTTGGAAAATGTGAACTGCTGTGTATATTTGATATTGAATTAAAAGCCTTCATTCTCAAATTAAAACAGACAGCAAAATGTAAGATACAGTGCCTTGCGAAAGTATTCAGCCCCCTTGAACTTTTCAACCTTTTGCCACATTTCAGGCTTCAAACATAAAGATATAAAATTTTAATTTCTTGTGAAGAATCAACAACAAGTGGGACACAATCGTGAAGTGGAATGAAATTTATTGGATGTGTTAAACTTTAACAAATAAAAAACTGAAAAGTGGGGCGTGCAATATTATTCGGCCCCCTTGCATTAATACTTTGTAGTGCCACCTTTTGCTGCAATTACAGCTGCAAGTCTCTTGGGGTATGTCTCTATCAGTTTTGCACATCGAGAGACTGAAATTCTTGCCCATTCTTCCTTGCAAAACAGCTCGAGCTCAGTGAGGTTGGATGGAGAGCGTTTGTGAACAGCAGTCTTCAGCTCTTTCCACAGATTCTCGATTGGATTCAGGTCTGGACTTTGACTTGGCCATTCCAACACCTGGATACGTTTATTTGTGAACCATTCCATTGTAGATTTGGCTTTGTTTTGGATTATTGTCTTGTTGGAAGATAAATCTCCGTCCCAGTCTCAGGTCTCTTGCAGACTCCAACAGGTTTTCTTCCAGAATGGTCCTGTATTTGGCCCCATCCATCTTCCCATCAATTTTGACCATCTTCCCTGTCCCTGCTGATGAAAAGCAGGCCCAAACCATGATGCTGCCACCACCATGTTTGACAGTGGGGATGGTGTGTTCAGGGTGATGGGCTGTGTTGCTTTTACGCCAAACATATCGTTTTGCATTGTGGCCAAACAGTTCGACTTTGGTTCCATCTGACCAGAGCACCTTCTTCCACATGTTTGGTGTGTCTCCCAGGTGGCTTGTGGCAAACTTTAAATGAGACTTTTTATGGATATCTTTGAGAAATGGCTTTCTTCTTGCCACTCTTCCATGAAGGCCAGATTTGTGCAGTGTATGACTGATTGTTGTCCTATGGACAGACTCTCCCACCTCAGCTGTAGATCTCTGCAGTTCATCCAGAGTGATCATGGGCCTCTTGGCTGCATCTCTGATCAGTCTTCTCCTTGTTTGAGATGAAAGTTTAGAGGGACGGCCGGGTCTTGGTAGATCTGCAGTGGTCTGATACTCCTTCCATTTCAATATGATTGCTTGCACAGTGCTCCTTGGGAAATCTTTTTGTATCCAAATCCGGCTTTAAACTTCTCCACAACAGTATCTCGGACCTGCCTGGTGTGTTCCTTGGTCTTCATGATGCTCTCTGCACTTGGAACAGAACCCTGAGACTATCACAGAGCAGGTGCATTTATACGGAGACTTGATTACACACAGGTGGATTCTATTTATCATCATCAGTCATTTGGGACAACATTGGATCATTCAGAGATCCTCACTGAACTTCTGGAGTCAGTTTGCTGCACTGAAAGTAAAGGGGCCGAATAATATTGCACGCCCCACTTTTCAGTTTTTTATTTGTTAAAAAAGTTTGACACATCCAATAAATTTCATTCCACTTCACAATTGTGTCCCACTTGTTGTTGATTCTTCACAAAAAATTCAAATTTTATATTTTTATGTTTGAAGTCTGAAATGTGGCAAAAGGTTGGAAAGTTCAAGGGGGCCGAATACATTTGCAAGGCACTGTATATTCCCACACATTTCACCTTCCATCTTGTGGGAACCAGTCTTGTGGATCTAACACTATAAATAGCTCTGTCAGCATGGTTCTATACCATAAATCAGGGGTGACCAACTCCAGACCTTGAGAGCCAGTGTCCTGCAGGTTTTAGATGTGTTCCTGATCCAACACACCTGAATCACATATAGAAGTCATTAGCAGGACTCTGGAGAACTTGACTGCATACTGAGGAGGTAATTCGGCCATTTGATTCAGGTGTGTTGGATCAGGGACACATCTAAAACCTGCAGGACACCGGCTCTTGAGGCCTGGAGTTGGCCAGCCCTGCCATAAATGATCAAGATGGCAAAGCGATTCACTGTTCAGAGTGCCTTACAGCTGATATTGGAGGAAACAGAAGGTTTTCAGGGGTGTAGCTCAGGAGGTAGCGCTGGTCACCCACTAATCGGAAGGTCAGCCGTTCGATTTGGACCAAAGATGGACAGAAAAACACAATATACATGCACCCAGTGCAAAAAGTACATATGCAAGACACACACAGTGAAACTCTGCCCTTCATGTGTGGTATAGTGGTATGGTATGAAAATGGCCACATTCAATGGGGCTAAACTGACCTGAGCAGGTTGAATTAAAAAAAATAATACATTTTAGTTTTGGAAACACATGTTTCATTTGTTATTTTTTCTGTTATGCCTGTTTTTTGATGCATGTCCTTTTTATGTTACATTTTAATTAAAACAATTAACCAAAATGAGTGGCATTTATAGTCATAAATGTCATTTAACAAAGGTAAACGCCACAAATTTAACCCATGTGTTTATATTACTTGCAGCTGGGATAAAGTAAACATCTGCTGAGTATATTAACAAAAAGATAAATGATTATGTTAAATTAAAAGCCCCCAAATGCAATGGGTCCACCAGACCCAGCAGGACTCTTTGTGTAACAAAAAAACGAAGACCCTATAAGGGTTAAAGAACACGCAGAACCTGAGGTAATGTTCAGGGTTCTTTCATCTCCCTCAAAAAGCACCGTGAACAAACTCAATTGGCGAACCTGCCACACAGAGGCGGCGCACAGCCTCTCGCGGTGTTCTCTAAATGAGCTTCCGCAAACACATTCAACCCGGGACTCATACGCACGAGGAGCAGCGACCGACCAGAGGGGAACCAAAATTGAGAGGAGTGCCTCAGCCATCCACAGCAAGCCAGTGTTTAAATGCCTCTACACCAGAGGCGATTTTCTCTGGCTGTTGCGGGGAAAGTAGTGTCATAGTCCGGCTCAAAGGCCATGAGAGACACATGCTGAATTCAGAACACTGGTTTATTTCACCATAAAATAAGATACCCCAATATAAACCCAAATAAACAGAAAAACATAGGGCTGGTTGAAGGCGGTAAGGACAGGAAAAGAGAAACCTCCCAGGGCTGAGACAGCCAGCTCTTAAATGCTCTAAGGAGGCTGGCCAGGTGCTCCCAGTTGCACTGATTAGCTCCGCCCACCAAGAACCTGCAAGATAGAGACAAACAAGCAACAGCAGGTCCTGGCCAAGGCAGAGGGCCGTCACAGTAGACAGCGGAGAAAGAGCCCGAAGCGGCGCTACATAGTGCGGACCTGACTTTATTTGCTGCGGCCTCCAGAGAGGAATCAACATTAACACACTGAGAGATTTTTATTTTAACCCTTGTTAGCGCGGATGTTCCACATTTCTGTCCTCTTCCAAATGTATCTCTGCTGTCTGCCTGTTTGATTGCGGTGAAAAAACCGGTGTTCTGTTTGAATTTAAGTTGCTAATAAAAAGAGGAGCGCACCCAAAATCCGTGCGTAAAAACACAAGTAGCACCGTTGCGAGTGGTCTGTTCCATGTTGGTGTGAGCAGCTTTTGTCAAAATGGAGACTGGCGAAGAGAAGCTGGTGTCCACCGGTTCTCTGTGCTCCAAGTATGATCAGTCGCACCTGTGTAAAGATTTGTTTCGCGCGCTGCACGAACCGCTTGTGATGAACGGAGAGCGGAGGAAAAGACGCACATGGTTCGCCACTGTTTAAAATATAAGGACGCATGGAGGAGAAATACACTGAATCCTGTTATGTGCGCACGGTCGCAGCTTTCTTTGTTATAAATGTTTGTTTGAATTGAAGTTGTCATTGAAATGGGGAAAGCACCAAAAAGGCTTTGATAATTCTCTAGTTATTTTTTTCCCAACTTCTGGAGCAGGGCAGCTTCTGCTTCTCCCTGTCTTTCTGTCGAGAGCGCTAGAGAGCCCTGACTCATTCTAGGGGCCAGCCAGTTCTGGGAGAAAAGAAAAAGGCAAAATACACTCCAACAATCAAATTATCACTCTTTATGTCAAAAGCATGCATACCACGCAGTCCATCCATTGTTTATGTTATGCATTTAGCTGATTATTAAAAAACAATTAAAGGCATGGAGTGTTAGCAGTGGCGCAAAAAGTGGGTATGCACTATATTCAATGCATATGGGCGCCGCACAAGAGGGGGCTCCCAAGCGATGTGGAGAAATTATTTCTCTAGTCGGCATTTTCTGTATGTAACAGCTGTGCATATGATATGATCAATAACAGAGGCACAGCGTTGACTAGGCGCCCCTGTGCTCCTTCACCTCCCCTCCTCCTGCCCCCCCCCCCCGACACACACACACACACACACACACACACACACACACACACACACACACACACACACAAAAGGCGCTCCAGAGCGCGCTTTCGAGAACACGCTCGATCAGCTCCACCTGACTTGAAAAAGTTAATAGTTTTTTTACATTTCGAATCATGAGATATAAAATCATTAACCTTCAGCATCTTTACAGGGGAAATATCTATATATATCATCTATATGGGGAAAAGTTTTTGATTAAGTTAAATTTTGTTTCTATAGCGCCAAATCACCCCAGCAGCAGCTTTGTGACACCAAAAGAGGGCGCTGCACTGGTGTAGCTCATTATTAAACACCATGGTGACAGCTTTGAGCACTCATTTTGTCTCTATTTACTTCACTCCACTTTTACTTTAGCCTTATATAAGTGCATTTCATTCAGTTTATTTTGTTCTGAAATCTATTCTAATCGTTCCTCTTCTGACATATCATTATCTTCCACGCTTTGATTTTTAATGAAAATGCTGCCATAGTTCCTCAGATATTGGGCAGCTTTAATTCAATTCAGTTCACTTTTATTTATATGGCGCCAAATCACAACAAACAGTCGCCTCAAGGCGCTTTGTATTGTGGGTAAAGGCCCTACAAATCCCAACCCTTTAAATTTAAAAAGTTCCCAGTTTCTACCAAAAGCATCCTCAGACCTTGCTTTGTTCCAAAATTTTGCTGTTATCCTCTTTATGCTTGATTGAACTGCCTCATGTTTTAGAAGTGAGTTGTTTGACTTCCAATAAGACATTTTAATTGAATAAATGCAAGATGCTGTAGTTTTGCGCCATACCTCCCTAGCGTAACAACTGCGGGTTTTTTTGTTTGTTCGCTTTGCTCGTGTGAAAACACGGACATGTATATTAATTTATCATGTTTAATTTCATTATATAATCAGATGGCAAAAACTGCTGTTTATGAATGCCAAACAAATGAATATAAATGCATATATTTCTTCTTCTTCTTTGGAAGCTACATATTCATTGTATAAGGCAAACTAATCAATTACAGGCACTACTGGTTTCACTGTGTGACGAACACTTATTTACAAATATGCATCACAACACATTTCACTGACCCCAAAGTGCCACTGCACTAAAACTGTTTAGAAAAATGTATTTACAAATAACAACAACAACAACAACGTACACATAAGGTCGCAGTTCGTTTAGAGATCAGCTACTACAAATAAAATACACATGTAATAAAATAATTTGTGGGAATAAAATAATTTCCAAACGCCATATAGCTGCTGATCATCCCGGTACTCTGACAGTGCAGTGATGCAGTCAGTTTCATCCAGACAAATTACAGCGTCTAGGGCTTAAACAACAAGCAGGATACAAATTAGACATCACATTATACATTAAACAACAATGGATTTATTTTGAAGTTTAGGTTGGTTTCCGGTTTCAGAAGCTTGCTGGTGAAATATTTTGAAAGCTGCAGCCGGAAGCGTGATTAGCATTGGGGATGCTGAGGAGAGCGCATCCTCTGCCGCAGGTGTCCGCACAGGCAGGCCGAGCACCGCTGCGTGTTATCCGACCGCGGTGAGCCAAGCAGCGAGCCGCCACTCAGACTCCGAGCTCAGCCATGGTGGACTTGGCCGAAAATTGTGCAGTGTCACCCGGACACCATAGGCACGGACAGGGCTCTGGCTCGGGTAATAACGACAGGAAAACGTCGAAAAAGTCACGAACGAGAAGAGGCAAACGAGGCAGGAGGAGGAGGAACAAAAAGAACAACAGGAACAAAATACCACCGCCGTATTTACCACCGGAGGTAGCGTCCCTGCTTTAGTCCCGGAGTAACATTGGACCTCCAGCCCGCTCAGCTAGCCAGGGGCGCTGCAGCAGACGCTAGTCGGGCGCAGGATAATTGCTGCTACATTTCATTTACAGCATACAGCTAACGATCTGAAATGGTCTTATAGGTTGACATAGCAGGTGTTTTAAAGCTCTGTGGTATGAACATACAGTACATCAGTCCGGACTTAAACAGGTGATAAAGCGCAGAGGCCAAAGACGCTGGCGCATCTTCATCGAGTAAATGAGTGAATAATTCAGCCATGTTTAATCAGCATCAGTGATTTCCTTTATATTTTTTACGTCATTTATAAGAGTTTAATGCGCTTTAGCTCCAATGACCAAAGTGAACCACGGTGGGAGAAATGTGGAGACAGGCGAAACATTTGGGAAAACATACAGTAGTGAAATCCGCAGTGCCAGGATGAGTAACCGTAGGCCGAGCTGAGGTACCATTCCTGCTCATACAGGAAACGGTCTGGGGAAGCCGTTAGATAGTAATTCATGTGTAATTTATCACATGAAACTGATCAGGCAGCAGGAATACATGAAATCAGGTTCACACTCTCTTCTTGCTGGAAGAGGCACAGAGCAGGAGGGGCCACGAGCGAAAGTGGTTCAAGTGTCACCACAGGGATCTGCAACAGCACCTCTATGAAATAATAGCTTTAATGAACAAACAAAAAAAACAGCTGATGTTTCATTTAAATCAACACAATAACAAGATTTGAATGAGAACCAGAACACATACATTAGAGGTGAACTGTGAGTGTGCATGATAAAATGCAAAAATGTCACATCCTGTAAGGTGTGAGGTTAGCCCCTAAAGCTTTAAAAAGTACAGAAAGTAAACTAATCTATTCTCCAGTAAGTAGACTACAGCATATAAATTTGACAGATTGGTTATTTAGAGGATAAATAGATGCATGGATGTTTTTATCTGACTGTGTAAGACAACAAACAAATACAAAGAGAAACTTATATTTGTGCATGTGAACCTGAAAGCCAAATGTGATCATTAAACAAGTAGTTCAGACACTGTGCACATAATTCTGCTGCTGGATCAGCTGTGAGAGGCAGAACCTGCTGTTTGGATTTGGTCACTGTGGCCACAGCCCACAGTGACCTCTGACACTGACTCTGGATGGTTCTGGCTCATTCTGGGGAAAACCTTTCCTGGTGGACTTGAAACTGATAAACAGCATACTTTAGGCTACAGTGTCTCTGTTGTAGTTGGACACTTCCTGTTCACAGCAGCACGCTGGTAACTAACCCATCCTTTCTCTGTTTCCAGGCTGAAGAAGGAAACATTGAATATAAGGTGACTACCTTTGTGTTTCTTTTCCACACTATGATATGATAAATGTAGTTATATTTTAAGCTATTTATATGTGTGTTAAACATTAGCATCACATGTATTCTTTCAGTTTGAGCATTTTTGCTCTCTGAACTAAATGAACACCTAATTATACATTAAAATGGTTTGCAGCCTTCCAACATTAGCGTGGTGATTACTGTGATGATATTATGCAGAGTAGATTTCTACCACAGCTCTGCAGGTACAGGATTAAAGGATTATGCTGAACTGGCATTGTTTTCTTTTAGACTGCGGAGATCTTTAACTTATACTCACATGGATTCATTAGTGGGCATAAAGGGACAGTTATTGGCTGAGCAGGTAAACAGGATTTCAACGATTACTTTTTTTAAAGCAGTTTTATGCATCATTAATGAAACAGTAAGCTAATAAGATGCTTAACAATAAGTATATATTAAAGGTTGTAATTTGTGTACTAAAAATATCGCAGACGCTTAAGCTTAGCTGGGGTTAGCTTACAGTAATATCATTAGCCTCCTAAAATAATGTTTTTTCAGGATTTTCAGAAAAGACAATAGAAATAGAAAAGACGATATTACAATTGATGTATGTGATTAGCACTTCATAGCTTTCTACCAAGGTGTTAAGTGGGTAACAATCATGTAAAAATTTGTTTTTGTTATCTTTTTGTTCAGCTTTGGGTCTCAGGGCTGGAGCATATCCCAGCTGGCATAGGGTGAGAAGCAGGGTACACATAAACAGGTCACCACACTCTCTCTAATCCACATCTGTAGCCAATTTAGACTCTTTAGTTAACTTAACAAGCTCATCATCGGACTGTGGAAGAACATACAAACTCCACAGAAAGGTCCAGGCCGACTGAGATGTTTGAACCTAGAACCTTCTCGCTGTGAGGCGACAGTGCGAGCCACCAGCAGCCCCCCAGTTTCAGGGCAAATCCTGCATCTGTTTGTTTCTCACCACAGGGAACCATGCTAGAACTTGGTCGACAAACACAGTCACCCCGTTGTGGAACTTTTAGTTAAATGTTTTATATTCTGATTAGAGGTATTTCCTTTAAGCTTTTAAAATATCTTAAAAGTCTTGAAATAAACTTGAGGGTGTTTTTGTCCCACTGTAACCTGCTGCTCAAGGCATCCTTCTTCCTAAGCTCAACAGTGATTGGTGCGCTCTTACAAACATCAGATTTTGTATCTCAGTCATTTGTTTATGGGATTATTATGGTAAGCCAGACTGTAACACTATGTATGTCTGTGCTGGGGTTGAAGGTAACGTATACATCGTTGACATTTTCTCTACCGATGTTTCCTGCTAGTCCATATCTTGGTCACAGTTATGTTTATGCAATGTAAATATTTATTTGTGTTATGTGCTGGAGATATTTGCGCAGATTCTGCTGCTTAGTACATCCATGGGGTATGTTGGTTGTTTTGTGCTGAGTCTGTGGCACAGGCTTTTGATTTTTGGCCAGAATACGACTTCAGGAGATGTCAGTTCAGGCTCTGGGAAAATGTAAAAGACATTTTTACAAGTTTATTGTAGTTTGTTGACAAAACAATCAATAAAGTGAGAAAGTGAAAGTCATTATTAGATATAGGCCTTCATGTTATATCTTGGTGAACCTCTAATTAAGTTTAAAATAATGCTTCAGTTTCTAAGTACTTAAATTTAAAGTAGCTGTAGCTTCAATCATTTCACCACAGAAGCCCAGCGCAGGTAGTGCTCTGTTTGAACTGTGTGGATTTACCTGCTCTACCATTATCTGTCTTTCATGCTGTAGTTGAAGTTGGTCAACCCCACCCAGTATCGCTTTGAGCATCTGGCAACGCAGCTGAAGTGGCGACTGCAGGAGGGCCGCGGTGAGGCCGTCTACCAGATCGGAGTGGAAGACAATGGCCTGCTGGTCGGCCTGACGGAGGCTGACATGAAGGCCTCGCTCAGCACTTTAAAGAAGATGGCAGAGAAGTAGGTCATTTCTATTTCCCGTTGGTTTTGGACTCCACCATGTTAGTGTTTTGACTGCCACCATGCTGGTTCTTGTGGAGCCAGAAGTGACCATATTTAGATGTGAGGGTGGTCTGCTAAGACTAGCAAGATGCACCTATAACATCTATCAGTGTAACAGACAGACACAGATATCTGATAATTAGCACTAATGAACAGACTGATAAAATGTTAGCCACTCAGCAGATGGTGATTGGTTACAGCTATTGGCCTGTGTCGGGACACCTGTCATTCAAAACGTAGACCAGCACATCTATCCTTGAGTTTTGTTACTGTATAATAAGTCTAACACTTATCCAGCTCCTGAGAAAGATGTTGGGAACTTTTGTCATATAATGATGTACTGTTTATCCACTTGTTCCTGATGATGACTGTGGTGGGTGAGTCAGCAGTTGAGGTTGGTGGGTTTCCCCTGGCTGAAAACACTGCTGCTGCTGCAGAATGTGAAAATGAACTGGACAGGAAATAGACCCTGAAACTGATGTGATCTACATGTAATTGTAGGTAAGATCACAGCATAGGCGTCACATTTATGACATTAATCCATGAATTTAATTCATTTTAACAGAGCAGCAACTTGGAAATGGCTCAGAAGTGACTGTTAACATGTAGTCCTAATGGGCTGTGCTTTTGTTTATCTTTTTAATATTGCTTCAGTTTTCTGACTTTGGTTTGCCTTTATAGATTTACATTTTACAGCTGCTGACTGGTTAGAATCAAATGGTGCTTTGTTATATTTAACTTGGTCATGAGTTCCCACTTTTCCAATATAAAATTAAAATGACTTCAAAAGAAAACACTAATGATCATAAACAATACTGTTTTAATTTAAACTGCTAAAATCACCATACAGGTGTAACTGCATGCAGCAAAGGGTAAGTCAAGCATTTGGAGGTTTCATTCTTGATTATTTGGGAATATAACATATTGCCTTTAAATGTTGAACATTCTAGTGTTTATTTGGCTGTCTTCTTTTTGATACAAATGTAGAATTTTTGTAGTTAACAGACCTCACACACATGACAATAAAGTAGTTGAGACAGTCTAAGTCAATTTTACTGTGTAACTGATAAATCTACATTCATCAGGCAGGTTTCCAGTCACTGTTTGAAATAAACTGAAACTTGGAGGTGAGAAATAAAAACACTGCTTTACTCATGAAAAGGATCGGGATCAGTGTAAACTAAATGAAGATTGAAAGGTTAAACATTAAGTCTTTTTCTTTGTCTTCAGAGTCGGGGCAGACATCACTCTCCTCCGAGAGAGGGAGGTGGACTACGACTCAGACAGAAACACCCGCAAAATTGCAGAAGTCCTGATTCGAAAAGTTCCCGATGACCAGCAGGTAAGAGTCTGTCTGGTACACGTGGTAGAGAAAAAAGAGTCAGTGAGACAGTGTTGTTTTATAGAATGTCAATGTATGATACCATTGTCTGTCTTGTTGTTTTGGATTGCAACAGTTCCTGGATCTGCGGGTGGCGGTGCTCGGGAACGTGGACTCTGGGAAGTCAACTTTGTTGGGTGTCCTGACACAAGGTGAGTTGGACAATGGTCGAGGCCGTGCGCGGCTCAACCTCTTCAGACATCTGCATGAGATCCAGACTGGACGCACCTCCAGTATCAGCTTTGAGATCTTGGGCTTCAACAGCAAAGGAGAGGTAATCACGGGGACACTTAGAATATTAGCTACAGTTATGAGTATGCTATGGTAATTTGGGGCTTTTAATGATTTCTTTGAACTGTTTTTTTTTTCCAGAGTAGAATAGAATACATGATATGATAAGATGTTCGGGAACAACCCGGGATCCACCAAGGCTCAGGCCTGCACTAGAAACTCTAGAAACTGACGTGATCATGGCGGGGTCTGTGGCCGATCCTTGACCGTAATGAGATCCCACACTTGTGATGTGGGCAATGCGTACACGAGTGGTAACTCCCCTAAGCAGCATTTAGGAAAACTGGTGGTAATGTCTTGTGTATCTACCGCGAGGAACAGTGATAATGGAAGCGCATTCAGTTACAGCAAATATTTATTCATTCATTAATTCAAGTACATATTCATTCCCACATTCTTGACTCTTGACCTTCTACCACATATAGTATTTTATGGGGAACCAGGTTCAAAAGGTCTTCAGCTTGTTACCATTATGTATGTAAGTTTGTTTCCTTTTAGGAGGGAGTGCCCACCGAGGAGCTACAATGTCTCATACCACTGTGGTGGTGGAAACTGTATGCTCATTATGAGCTGTCCTTTTTTTGGACCAGCTCAATGCAGGCCTGAACTCAAGCCTCCGTCCTAAAGGAAAAAGCTATACATAGATGGAGTTTAACATAGCAGATTAGACACCACAGTAGTATGGGTGCATTGTATATTAATATTCCTGAACACATGGGTGTAATATGATGTGAATACCTTGTAAATATGCATTACGTCTGCTTATTGTTATAGATTATATAACTAGAAAGACCTTGTGTGGTATACACCCTTGTACCAGAGTGCAGTACTTTCTTAATTTGTTTACCATGGAAATTTTTTGCATCTGTTCCAGGATGTGGTTACCAAAGAATACTTGTAGAAATGTAATCACAGAATATCAGTCTCTTACAGCATGCTTAAACTGTTTTGATTAAATGAGTATTGTTAACATTGAAACCGTATTTTTGCTGGAATATGATTTATATCTTTACCCAGAGGTGACTACTTGGATAAAAGTTTAAGGCAAGGCCTCCAAATTAGGGCAAAATAGTTTGGTGGGAGGCAATCAGATGTTTGCTGAAGGGTTTCTATTATGAAATGGGGCTGTAACGTTATCCTGACTTCTACATTTATTTTATATTTGCATTAATCGCGGGAGGATATCCCCATCGGTGATGGGTCTTGTTCTTGTGAGCAAAAGGATTGGAACAGATTAGCTTAAAATAGATTAAAGCGAATAAAACTTAAAATTTAGTTGCAAATCCATTGCTTGCAATAACTGCATCAGTCCTGTGACCCACTGACATCACGAAACTTTTGCAGTGTTTCTGCTTCTGTTTTCCTCGGTCTACCTGTTTCACATCTGTAACTTACACCAGTGAGGACCTTCTTCTTCAGGACATGCCAAATGGTTGTACTGCCTCTGGACAATGTTTGTTCAATGTCTGATTGATTTTCCATCTCTCAGCTTCACAGTTGCTTGTTTTTCACCCATAGTTGATCTTTTGTCTCACACAGTTGTCCCTCGCTATATCGCGGTTCACTTATTGTGGCTTCACTGTATCGCAGATTTAAAAAAAAAAAAATATTACTAATTCTGTTAAGTGGAGTTTTCACTATATTGTGGGATTTTGGGGTATATAGGTTTTTCTGTAACTATGTTCATCACTCGGAAGAAGAGAGAAGTTACACCTACGCCTTTAGTGGAAATAGAAGTAACGGCCGAGGGCAAAGATACTGTATCACCTTCATCACCATCATACTGCACAGCTACATAATTCATCATTTTTATTATTAAAGTTGTAGTAAGAGAGTGAGAAAGGTTTATAGGAAGGGTTTATAAAGCCTTAAACTATTATATAAATATTAAAATAAATATAAAATAAATATTTTCACCTATCGCGGCGGTCTCTGGAACGGTGAGGGATCACTGTATTCATCTTTTCATGTCAAACCCAAATGTTTTCATTCTACAGTAATAATAAAGGGTTTGGCCTCACTGGTCTAATACTTTTGGAGGGAAGTGTTTGTATGTGTTTTGAGCCTGCACATATAATTTTGACCCTGTGTTGATCAGAGAAAATCCAAAATAAATTTAAATTCGTGCACCCAATTGTTGTTTTTAAAGTCATTAAAGATGTACACTGTGTAATCATTCCACCCTGGAAAATGAATAGTTCAAAGAAATCATTAAAAACCCAAACTTTAAAACCATGACATTTATGCCAGTGATGAGTGCATGTAAACTTTTGAGCGTACATCTGATATTATTTATTGACTAATTTATTTTTTGGGTCATGTTTGTATGTTATAGATTATATAGATTTTCTAACTGTTTAATCCACTGCTCCTTTGTAAAACCACAATGTTTGCTTTTCCAGTAGTGAGTCTGATCTTACATGTATCATTATCCATAGTGATAATTAAATACAGTATGTCAGATACAGAAACTGCAACATTTAAATTTGGCATGTTTATTTTTGATAAGCTTTCTAATCCAAATGCTGAAGGGTTGTCGGCTAAAAAAAAAAAAAGATGTCTCACTCTCTTGTCATTGTTGCTTCCATGGCTGCACCACAATCCCTGACAGAGTTCAGACGGTAGAAACAAACACAGCAAAGGGCATGCTCTATATTGATCAGTCATCTAGTGATTGGCTCAGGACATCCCTAATTATTACAGAAGTTCTATCCTTCAGTGCAGCCTGTCTTGTATTTTACCTGCGAAAGGTTGTGAATTACAGCGAGTCTCGGACAGCTGAGGAGATCTGCGAAAGCTCTTCCAAGATGATCACCTTCATCGACCTAGCAGGACACCACAAGTACCTGAAGACCACCATCTTCGGCCTCACCAGCTACTGCCCTGACTTTGCCATGCTGGTGGTGAGCGCCAACACAGGCATTGGTGAGTAGGGTGTGTTTTTTTTTTAATAAAACATTTAGATGCTTCATCACATTATTATTATTATTATTATTATTTAGTTTAGCATCACATTTTTCTGCAAAAATTTACTGATCACATTTTTTATTTTTTAAATGTCCAAATAAGAGTTCAGCTCAATTCACAACAAAGCAGCTGTGATTTATTTCTATCAGTTCTTTTGTCAGTTGTTGCACTGTTTCCTAGCTGTCATAGGATGAGGAAGGGTAGAGGAACGATAGACCCATCACAGGGTCAAAACAGAGACAGACAACCACAAACTTGCACATATACACCTGCGGCCAATTTAGAACCACAAATTAACCCATGCAGTCAAAGGGAGAACGTATGAACTCCCAGGTCTACCAAGAACCTCTTGGCTGTAAGGTAACCGTGCTAACCACTGTGTCTCTGCCATGTCTGAGATATCTAAATTTTGTAGGAATATTGTTTCAAGCTTAAGCTGATTGTGGCAGTGTTTTCTCACTGTTCCGGTGCCTAAACCTAACTGATAAGTTAGGAACAGCATTTGCTTTGATTGTGCAGGGTTTAATTTACTCTCCAGATAAAGATGTGGCCTAGGAGTTAGTCTTTCTGCTATTTTCAGTCTGATTATTTAACAGCACAACTTGTGCATGAAAAACAAAGTAGAATGAGCTCTGAGGAGCTCAACAATCAAATCACGTTCTCAAAGAAAAGTTCAGACTGATCATGTGTCTCTTAGTTCTCCAGCTGACTCGACCAAGCAGCTATAAACACATAAGTAGTTTTCCGGGGCCCTATTCCAGAAGCATGTTCAACAAACTTACAGCCCTATAAATCAACAAGAATGAATAATTAGGATTTCAGTACTGATAAAAACATGACCATCTGCAAATTAATTTGCTCCTCTGATCACTCTGACAGTGACTTTGAGTGAGAAACATTTTACTGACCTCTCAAAATTCTTCATAAAGTGTTCTTCAGTGTTTATCTATTGTTTATTTATTAGTTTATCAAATCAAATCCAGTAAAGCTCTCACATTAGAGAAGCTGGAGTCATCAGATGTTTAGTAGTAACTATGGATCCAGTTTCAGTATTATAAACTCTGATGGTATGTCGCTCACTTGGACCTACAACTGCTCTTTTTAAATTCATGCCTTTTATCTGATCAGCAGGGAGAGGGAGTGTTGGCTACATTTACACTTCCTATGCCCATCAGATCACAAAACATGTGACACAAGACAAGTACTTTGAGTGTTTTGTGTTCCTCTCCTCCATCCAGCTGGTACAACTCGGGAGCACCTGGGCCTGGCTATGGCGCTCAAAGTTCCTATCTTCATTGTGGTCAGTAAAGTGGATCTGTGTTCCCGAGGCACCGTGGAGCGCACGGCCCGACAACTGGAACGACTCCTGAAGCAGCCGGGCTGCAACAAGGTACCCATGGTCGTGTTGAACCCTGACGATGCTGTGACCGCAGCACAGCACTTCACCCAGTCCACATGGTAGGTAAAAATACTACTGATCAGTCAGTCTGCATTGTGGGAACTAGTATTACTACAGTGTATCCAGCAGTATATAGTGCTGCAGAACTGACAGGTGAAGGTCAGAGCACAGAACAGCCACTTTTAAAGTTTCCACCTGCTGCAGGAGGCGCAGGATTGGTGTGACACATCAGATAGTTTCCATGTGAACTGGTGACATTGATGTAATGATGGCAAATATTCTGTAGATGGAGGCAAAATTTTCCTTGTCTTTGGGAACTGAATTGTATTCTGGGCAGTTGTTCATGCAAAAATAATATCCTTACATGTTCTACTTTGTACTTGCACTAAACTCTTAAAAATTAAAGGTTAAGGTCATCCAGATGTGAAGAAGCTTTCATTAAAACACAAAGTGTTAAATGCAGCAGCTGTCAGGGTCCCGGGTGGTTTGCCCAGCATTTTGTGTTTGTTTAGGTCCTGTTTTCATTTTCATTCCTCTGGTTCAGTGTTCATATGCTTTTGGTGCTTAGTTCATTTGAGGTCCCTTGTCTCTTATGTATTCTAGTCCTCGTGCTCTGTCAAGTGTGCGTGTGTGTCATGGTTGTTTACTTCCTGTTTTATTTTGACAGTTGTGTGTTCCCTGTGCTTTGTGTTTGCTTTTGCTTTCCTTGTGTTATTAGTTTCATTTGGTTCACCTGTTGTTCCCTGCTGTCTCCACTCTCCCAGTTACCTTGTGTGTATTTAAGCCCTCAGTTTTTCCTCTAATCCTTGTTGTGTTGTTGTTCCTTCCCACTGTGTGTGCATGCGCCTGCCCGTTGTTTTCCTAGTATGTCAAATAATGGTTTATGTCTGACCTTGTATTTTGTATTCTGGACTTGGTTAATCAGTTTCAGCATTAAAGCTGCCTTAAACCTTCAGTTTTGTCTCATGCATCCTGCATTTGGGTCCACCCCTGCCTGCCATACAGCCTAACTGTGACAGCAGCAGGTCTGAGGCAGCCACAACAGTTTCTGTGTGCCCGAAGTGTAACTGCCACATTTCAGAAGCTGGTTTTCCTAAAACAAAAGCATAAAGATTTTCTTTGTGTTAGCTATGTTGCAACAGCCCTGCAGCCTGTAACCGTGTGACAGCTGGATGTGTGGCTGCTGTCTAACAATAGCCCTCAGTCAGGATCACAGTTGGATTTCTGAAGCTGTTTTAAAATGAAATGTTAAAGAATTTCTTTGATTTTAGCTATTATGCCCTGTAGCTACAGCCAGGACACCTGCCTAAGGTGTGTAATGTAGCCTAAATGTGTTATAATTATAACTTCCCAGTATGATGATGCAGCTCCTTGTTGCTGCTTCCATTCTGGAAATCCCAAAATCTCCCTCCAATCCGTAAAGGCTTTCCATTCTGGTCATGTGTACAGATGTGTCTTTTCACAACATAGCAGCTCATTTCTCTGAGTTCCTAATGTCTCCATGTGTTCCATTATCAACTCGGGCTTGTGTAAACAGCGGTCCCGTAATGCATTGGTGACATCACAGCTCTGGAAATGGACTTAGCTGTAAACAGTGGGGTAATCATTAAGGTGTTATGTACACAGTGAAAAAATATTACACCCATTAATAGAATTTCAACTTCATGTGTGTGTGTGTGTGTGTGCAGCATTACGCCCATCTTCAGCCTGTCCAGTGTGTCTGGTGAGAGTCTAGACCTCCTGAAGGTTTTTTTGAACATCCTTCCTCCACTGAGCAACAGCAAGGAGCAGGAAGAGCTGATGCAGCAGCTCACTGAGTTTCAGGTATACAAACCCACAAACGCATAGTTGTTTTTTCCATCACTTCTGCTCACGTAACATTGGCTTGAATTAATTTCTCCTGGACGCGACTGTTGTAATTTGGTGTGTTATAAATAAGATAAAATAAAATTGAATTGAATTCCCTGAGATTTACTTTAAACTAGGGATGTTCCTGGTGACTAATTTCAAAGTTGACTAAACAAAAATAGATTAATTGACAAATCTAAACCTAAGACACACTTAGATCCATCCATCCATTCTCTTCCACTTATCACGGTTGCGGGAGGGCTGGAGCCTATCCCAACTGACATAGGGCAAGAGGCAAGGTACACCCTGTACAGGTTGCGAGCCTGTCGCAGGGTCAACACAGAGAGACAGACAGCCACTCACATTCACACCTATGGGCAATTTAGAGTCACTATTCAATTCAATTTAATTCAATTTTATTTATATAGCACCAAATCACAACAAACAGTCGCCTCAAGGCGCTTTGTATTGTGGGTAAAGACCCTACAATAACACAGAGAAAACCCAACACTCAAAACGACCCCCTATGAGCGAGCACTTGGCGATGGTGGGACGGAAACTCCAGCAGAACCAGGCTCAGGGAGGGGCAGTCATCTGCTGCGACCGGTTGGGGCTGAGTGGAGAGAGACAGGACAAAAGACATGCTGTGGAAGAGAGTCAGAGATTAATAATAATGATTAAATACAGAGTGAAGTATAAACAAGTAAATAAAGGTGAATGAGAATAAACAGTGCATTATGAGACCCCCCCCCCAGCCTAGGCCTATAGCGGTATAACTAAGGGGTGGTTCAGGGTCATCTGATCCAGCCCTAACTATAAGCTTGATCAAAAAGGACAGTTTTAAGCCTAATCTTGAAAATAGAGAGGGTGTCTGTCTCCCGAATCCAAGCTGGGAGCTGGTTCCACAGAAGAGGGGCCTGAAAGCTGAAGCCTCCCATTCTACTTTTAAGTATCCTAGGAACCACAAGTAAGCCAGCAGTCTGAGAACGAAGTGCTCTATTGAGGTGATACGGTACTATGAGGTCTTTGAGATAAGATGGGACCTGATTATTCAAGACCTTGTATGTTAGGAGAAGGATTTTAAATTCTATTCTAGATTTAACAGGGAGCCAATGAACAGAAGGCAGTATGGGAGAAATCTGCTCTCTCTTTCTAGTCCCTGTCAGTACTCTAGCTGCAGCATTTTGGATCAGCTGAAGGCTTTTCGGGGAGCTTTTAGGACAGCCTGATAATAATGAATTACAGTAGTCCAGCCTAGAAGTAATAAATGCATGGATTAACTTTTCAGCATCAGTCTGAGAAAGGATGTTTCTAATTTTATAAATATTGTGCAAATGTAAAAAAGCAGTCCTACATATTTGTTTAATATGCGCATTGAAGGACATATCCTGGTCAAAAATGACTCCAAGATTTCTCACAGTGTTACTGGAGGCCAAAGTAATGCCATCCAGAGTAAGAATCTGGTTTGACACCATGTTTCTAAGATTTGTGGGGCCGAGTACAAGAACTTCAATTTTTAACTGAATTTAGAAGCCGGAAATTAGAGGTCATCCAGGCCTTTATGTCTTTAAGACATCCCTGCAGTTGAACTAACTGATGTGTGTCATCTGGCTTCATCGATAGATAAAGCTGAGTATCATCTGCATAACAATGAAAATTGATGCAATGCTTTCTAATTCACTAGTTAACCTAACCTCAGTAGCTGCATGTCTTTGGACTGTAGGAGGAAACCAGAGTACCCAGAGAAAAAGAACCCGGGGAGAAGCTTTAAACTCCACACAGAAAGGCCCGGGCCAGGGTGGAATTGAATCCAGACCTTCTAGCTGTGATGCAACAGTGCAACAGTACTTTAAACTTAATGCAACTTTACCCTAAACTTAAATATGCCCCAGTTTTACTCTCACTTTTCCCTAAGAACTATGTCTAACTTTACCCTAAATTAAGTCTAACTTTATCCTAACCTTAATCCAACTTTATGCCTTTTCTCCAATTTTGACGTCACCATATTGCCTTGGACCAAGTGGACCATGGAAGGGGACTCCCTGAGATAACTCACTGCTCAAACTTACACTGACTCTTTACTTCAGTGTGATCATTTCCCTTACAGATATTTTGGAATTTGAAATATTAATTTTCTTATATATGGATCTATAAGGAAGTTGAGTTCCCACAATGCCACTGTGTGAACAGGTGTGTCTCACCACAACATCAGTACTACAAGTGCACACACACTGTTATCACCACCCTTCATTGAGCAGCAACTACTTAACACAAAATGTATGGTGAAGAATGTGACATGTATGTGTGACTTGCACACTGTAAGTGTGGAAAGAGTGTACTGATATTCAGTCTTGTGTGTGTTTGAAGGTTGATGAGATCTACTCAGTTCCTGATGTTGGGACTGTGGTCGGAGGAACTCTGTACAGGTGAGGAAGCATTCTCTCTTTTGGTAGGTTGCTGATATTATTCACAGGAAAACACTTTCATAACTTTAATAACAATATCTTGGGTAATATATTGCAGCTCTTTATTTGGCTTTAAAAGTTCTGCCTCTGTCCTTGATTGGACACAGAGCAGGTCTGTCTAATCAGGTGAAACTCGATGCATTGCAGTAAGAACACTGTGTGCATGTTTCAGTGGAGTGTGCAGGGAGGGCGAGCGGCTGGTGGTGGGTCCAACTGATGAGGGCCGTTTTCTGCGTCTGAAGGTGGGCAGCATCCAGAGGAACCGCTCTGCCTGCAGGGTGCTGAGAGCTGGACAGGCTGCCACACTGGCTTTGGGAAACTTTGATCGTTCACTACTGCGCAAGGTCAGAGGTCACCTAAAGACATGCAAGCTTGTGGGAGGCAATTCAAAGCTGGGGTCATATTTTTTTTTAATTTAACTTAGACAAATTCACACATGCCTGTGTGTACATTGCAGCTGTTTTTGTTCTGTTCTGTTTACTTTTCATTTTCATTTTCCTCTGAGCCATGCTGGGCATTAGCGGGTCACTTTCCAGTTCCTCTGCGATCAACACAGGTCACAATCGGCCTTCATGGTTTTACTTTTTTCTAGTTATTAAAGGCGTTTTATTTCTCATGAGCATTTCTCTGTGAAACTGAAACACAGACAAGAAGCTTTGTGCTAAAAATACTCACTGAGTATTTTGTCCCTTTTCTCTCCTGGGCTGTAAATGTGTTGAAGGAAAGATCTCTATAGTTAGAAAGGACAGACACTAGTCAAAAATTGTTCCAATGTGAATGCAAGAATTGAGAACAAAAAACTATGCAAACCTTTTTTGGACCTTTACCAACTATAGGCGGCCTTCAAAGAATTATAGCAGGAATCTGTTCTTGTCAGTGGTGTCTGCAGCTGTCCATGTCCTCAATCAAGTGTAACCCCTGCCTTGGTTGTCTGTGCTCAGGAGTCTTTCGTCTTATGATACAATTCTGTGACTACCTCTAGAAATTTAAAAATTCATTTAAATTTGCACACTGACCTTTCAGCACAGCTGTTGTTAGATTACTCCCCAATCAGAGCAGAGATTCAGAGATTTGCCCTCTGCACAAGTTTGAGGTCAGTGGTGAAACTACAGACACCATCATGCAAGTGGTCAAAACAGGACTTCTGAGAATTGATGTAGCCTTGTATCGTCCATCCATATAATGTTTCAGTTGCTGATACACTTGTATGTGCTGATGGGTTGTTGTTCACGTACCTACTTGTATATTTGAAGGAGGGCATATTATTCATCCCTCCTTAATTTCTGAGCGTGCACACCCAACATGTAGGAAGATATGAATGTATTCTTAAAAGAATGCGTATTAGTGGCTAAAATTAAATGAAGTGCTTTTTGAGACCTTTAAAACCTGCAGATGCTCTACAACCGTGCTGCTGATATCAACCTGTGGTCACGTCAGCGTGTCATTGGTATTACAGGGCATGGTGATGGTCAGTCCCAAGATGAACCCAACCATCTGCTGTCAGTTTGAAGCTGCCATCGTCCTGCTCTTCCATGCCAAGACCTTCCGTCGAGGGTCACAGGTCACTGTACACGTTGGTAATGTCAGGCAGACGGCCACCGTGGAGTGCCTTCATGGAAAGGTTGGTGAAATCACAGAACATATTATTGGTTCTCAAGCTTGTTTGTATGCACAGCATGTAACCTCAGATTTCTGCTGCAGGATGAGCTGCGTACGGGTGAGAGAGCTGTCGTTCGTTTCCGCTTCATCAAACACCCCGAGTACCTGCGCCTAGGCGCCAAGCTGCTCTTCAGGGAGGGCGTCACCAAAGGCATCGGCCATGTCACCCGCCTGCTGCCCCCTTCCCAGAATCACGACCAGAACCAGGATTATTAAAAAGTTCTCCGTCAGACTAACAGATGTTGAGGTGGTGAGAACGGTGACTGCTGATCAATCCTCTGATCAGATTTACCCACGCACCTCATGTTGGCGTAATGTCCCACCTGTCCTTGATCCATAATTTCTGCCCTCATCCGCTCCTGCTGCGATGTCAGAAAGTCCGTCTCCATTATCTCTCTTCCAGCAGACATTCGTGTCGTGAGTTAAAGCTGGGTGACCTCAGTGGACTTAAGCCTGAATGGTTAATCTGATGTTTTGCCACAGATTGATTTAAGAGGTCCCTTTTATCAGTGCAGCTGTCATGATAAGACAGCAGGATTATTTTGGGGGGATTTGATGAAGAGTTTTAAAAGCAAGAATAGTGCTTACTCATCTTTGAGGGGTGAAGGTATAGTAGTCTTCTCTTTATGTGTAGGACGGATTGACCTCTCTTCTTCCTCATGCTTGCACGCTCAGACTCAACAGGAAATTTGATGAGGGAAGCACATTTAGTTTCTTTTCATTAGTCTAAGGTGGATACCTTTCTAGGGGGTCTGCTTATGATGTCAAACATTTCAGACAGTAGTTTTTCCATGGTTTAGCCTTTGAACTTCAAACTGGGGGATTTTTCACAAAGCATTGGGAGAGCTGGCATCATTATCTGACAAACTAGTAATTTGTGTTTTCAAATGATCACCTGTTTACTGTGGAAGCAGGAGCCAAAGGTACAGCTGGTTCTGGCTGATCAGTTCTGAAAGACCACTCAGTGTGTGTGTGTGTGTGTGTGAAGAGCACAGTGACAACAGCTTTGGTGTTGCTGATTATTTCTTACATCTCTGATGGCACACTGAACAGAAAAGAAACAATATTTAGTTTGCAACAATACAGAAAAGCAAACTCAAATCCTCACAGAAACCAGCCTTAAAAAGGAAGCTGCAAATAACTTACAAAGTCAGTTATACACCTGTGGGTTTTAAAAGCCGGCTGCCCGATCAGAAGCTAAATTAGTCGCTGTGTTCAACAGAGATATACTTGCTTTCTAACCACATTTTCATAGGAACAACTAGCTGCTGAAAATGTAGCTGTTCAAATACTTGCCATGAAGCTTTTATGTTAATTGACAGTGCACTACATATAACAGTTAAGAGTGGTCACCCTCAAGACTGCATTTTATTTAAAAGTCCTACACTAAGCATAAAGACTCGAGTGTCTGCTTTGAGTTAGTTTTTATAGGTTTCCATGTAAACCAAAGACTGACTCTTATCAGCTGCAGCGGTAACACATTCTGCAGATGCAGGTTAATGGCAGAGTTGCTCTGGAGTGGGGATGGTCATGATGGTGGTCATGTCACCACTTTCAAAACCATTCCCTTTTCAGCGGCTGTCTTGTTGCAGTCTTTCCAGTGGACCTGTTATCATGCTGTTATCATGTTATCATGCTGATTTGCACCAAAGCAGGTGAAACAGATTCTCACTGCTTCCTGCATATAAAGATGGACAGACTGACCAAAAAAAGTTTGGTGTGGATCTCTTTTGGAAATGAGTGAAGATTAAAGTCAGTCAAACTCTGCCAGGAAAATGCAGTCATTTGACAGCAGAGTAGGGTGGTAGTGCCTTAAATATCCATTTCTAAGTCTGTGAACTTATTAAAAAAATGCAGCCCTTTCAATGCTGCTTACATGAATATTCGTCCTGGCACATCCCATATTGCCTCTAACACTGTCACATGTATCTGCTGCATCTTGCATACACATACACAGGATATACAGAACAGGTGCTCCACATGGAAGCAGCCAGCAGTTACACACTCAAAGATAAAAGCGAGTATATCTCTGTCCACAGACAAAATTACATTAACACTAATGTATATAGCTGCATGCAATATATATTGCAAGTACCAGGATGATGTATTCATAACATTCATGAAGTTTGGTGTGGAACATTATACAAAGCTAAGCATCAGTGGTCTTGGCTACATAATGAAGGGGGTGGGGGGTGGCAGGCCAATTTTCAGTCAGTTGCAGGATTGGCTGGTTTGCAGCTAACATTACAGAGTACAGGTGTCTGGCAGACAGCGGTTAATGTGGCTTATACCACTGGCATGTTCACTTACAGCTGACTAGTACGTTATCTTGTTCAGCCAGCATGTTGGCCTGCTAAGTGGTGCAGTGTCTGGTCTGTGTTTCACTGACAGGTTGACTCCTTATGATCTTTGAATGATTTTTCTTTTTTTTTCCTTTTAATTTGAGATCACATGGTACTAGTTTGTGTTTACAACTAAAAAAAAAATACTTGTCACCTGCACCAAAAGGGTTTTAGTCTTTGATTTTGGGGGGTTGTGAAATGCTCATATTTAGACGACATTCTGCAGACCCACCAGCTCATTGCATTAGTTACTTTTGAGGATGATTTACTGTCTGAACGTTAGATGAAATATCCGAGTAAACCGTTACTTACATGCATCCTGAAGTCAGGAGTGTAAAAGGTTCCTTTTCCCTCTAAAAGATGATGGTTTCTTTTTGAAGAAGCTTTGATTTTTTACTGTTTGCAGTTTTAGTTTCTTGGCATTAACAAAACACAGGAATATTTGCGACTAGGTTTCCACTTTGCTCTAATTCTTTGTTCATATTTAGTGTATACGTTAGAGGTTTGCAGAATTTTAGGAACCAGGCAGCTTTTTGCAGCTAAACATAACCTGCATGCTCTTTGAGTGGCAAAAAATAACTTCATTTCAAGTATAATACACATGGTGGAGTGCTTATGCAGTTTTTAACTTCATTTTTCAGAGGTTCTGTGCAATTGTAAAGCTAAATATTGAATGTACTTTCCTTGATCCTGTGTAGCATTTACTTACTTACTGTTAAATGGAGTTACTGTTGATTTTGCACTTTGTCACGATCCTGCTTGTCGCCGGTCCCGCAGTACGATGCAACATGGAGGCTGTGCTGAAAGGTCGTCGTGTGAGATGATCTCACATAAATGCTAAAGCTGATCATTTAAATGTTAAGGTGTGACTTTATTAGTTTTCCCGACTGTCCCTCTTACTGAAAAATAAACAGTAACAGTGAAAAATGCAACTTCCAGAATATCTGCCTGTCAATCTGTGTCATCTTATTTTGAAAAATCAACCTTCTCAAGGTTAGTACCAACACAAACCAACTCCCATCTTCCACATATCATGGTCATCTTTTGCAGCTCAACACAGAACAGGTGGGCCTGGGATTCCGTATTAAAGTTTTCACTGATTAGTCATTTACAATTTCTGTGTTCTGACAAACTGGCCTGCAGATAAATAAAATGACTTAAAAGAACTTGTAACGAACTTTTTCAGAAAAAGTGTTTCTCCTCACCACGTAGAGCAGGGATCCTCAAATCCAGGCCTTGAGAGCCGGTGTCCTGCAACTTTTAGATGTGTCTTTGCTTCAACACACCTGAGTCAAATATAGCAGTCATTAGCAGGACTCTGGAGAACGTGACTGCATACTGAGGAGGTAATTCAGCCATTTGATTCAGGTGTGTTGGATCAGGGACACATCTAAAACCTGCAGGACACTGGCCCTCGAGGCCTGGAGTTGAGGATCCCTGGTGTAGAGAATATCTTCTATGGGACCGAGGAAGCATTAAAGAACTACAGCAGCACTTAGTCACACTACTCTGAGCCGGGGGTCCTGAGCTGGGTCCTGGGCAACCTGTAGGGTGGCTGTAGCTCAGGAGGTAGAGCTAATTGAAAGTTTGGCGGTTCGATTCCTGGCTGCTCCGGGCTGCATGCCAAAGCATGATACTCCAAATTGCTTTCCGACACAAGCATTGGAGTATGAATGTGTGTGAATGTTAGACAACAAAAAGCACTTAGCTTAGTTGCACATGGAAGTGCTTGTGTGAATGGGTGAATGTAAACGTGTTGTATAAGCACTTTGAGTGCTCAGAGTAGAAAAACGCTGTATAAGAACTAGTCCATTTACTGCAACGCTAGCTCAGCAGACCCAGGGTATCTTTCCCTAGCACTGGTGATATGGACAAACGGTCACACGAAGCTGGTCATGAACTCGCTAAGTTAACCCAAAATGTTCAGATTTGTGGGTTTCTACAGCACATGTGGGAGAGTACCAATAATAGACTGTAAGAAATGATGGAAGTTATTTTCAGTGAATAATAAGATTGGAAAATGTTACCAGTTTGGAAAAATGTAAATAAAGGCAGAAAGGAATTATAATTATTATTTAGTAGCAGTATTAGTGGACCTTTATCATTTGTATCCACTTCTACTAAATTTGTACAAACATTCAGATACTAAATTATTTATGAATCATTTGCGTGAAACGTTTGTACGCACGGTTTACACACAGATTTGTTCATACACACACATGTAGGCGCTCTAAATGGATTTCACAACTAATCTGAACAGAAGATTTTTTCTTCTTACAAAGATATTATGAGTATCAGTTATCATAGAATATGTAAAGACATCATCATTGTGGGCACTGTATTGTTAAAATAAAGTTAATCTATTTCCCACTTCTAGTTTGCACAATCCACAAATTTGTTCCAAAATTAAGTTCCCACAAATAATCGTGCTCACAAATTGTTTTGTTGTCTTCTCCTGTGCATTCTTGGTGTTTCTGGGCATTCGTATAACAGCCACAGTTTGTTGAATACATTAAAAGTGCAGGCAGACTTGGCAAAATTCCCCCAACAAAATCAAGGGTTTGTAGTTCAATACAATAATGAATAAATATTTGCTACATTTTACTGTTAGAATTAAATGAACTCTTACTAAAGGAAGCAGGAGAGCTGCTGTTTCTCCTGTTTCTGAGCTCCAATGGCTGGTTTTTAAACACCCAACGTAGATCCAATCAAAGATTCAGAAACGTTTCCAGTTTCTTTTTTAAAATTTATTTTTTAAAAATCAGCAACATTAACATTTTTTTCCTGTGCCGCTCCTCTCTCGTGGAAACGTTTTAGTCCTCCGACGGAGATTAAGCCAGGCTCCTTTGCCGGGGCTTGATCCTCAGATATAGCTGGGAATAACAGATAGACAGTTTCTCATTAAAACACCAGTAAGATAACATGCTGAAATGTCAGACTTAAGACTGTTGAGTAACGGGATTCACAAAGCTGTTTTGAAATCCGATTAAAGCATATGGCATTTAGGGCCAACTTGAAGTAACAGCAGAGTGACGCTGGCAGCGGAGACGGTTCAATTTGTGCACAGCAGGAAATCATACGGTCTCATCCTTTATTACAGACTCAGAGGTTGAAGAAAGACAGATAACGTGTAAGAAATTCTGTTTTTCTTTTATTCCTCTGGGCCATTTTATTGCTTTAACGAGAAAGTTTTAAATGCTGGTGTAATGGGACCTTAAACCCAGACATTTGAACATTTGTTATAAGTAGCTTCAGTCTGAAATGTTTATATAAGGTCTATCAGCAAAGAGAAAAATAACTTTTTGGCAGCTTACCCCCAGAAAGTTTCGGGGATGTATCCTTCACGGTCACTGCATCGTGCCCACCACCACTCGGTTTCCACCTCGTCCTCCCGTCTCAGCACCGTCATGCAGTCACCCTCACTGAATCCGAGCTCGTCATCACTCTGAGAGTCATAGTCCCACAGGGCGTACACCACACCATGGTTCATCACACCCATCTTCTCCTGAACACCTACAGACACACGCGGGTTAAAAGTTAAAGGAATCACTGTATGGGATTCTTTAAACTTTTATATGAAACCAAACAAGATTAGTAGTCCACTGCTACACAGGAAACATTTATGATACATTTTTTGTTTTATGGTATGTTGTATAGGAGGAAATACTTAAATGTATTGTTGTACTTAAATATATTTTGATGGGAAGAATGTTTTATCGGGTATATCAGGTAAAATATACTCGACCTTAGTGATAGCATTACAAAGCTGCACGGTCGTGTTCTAGGGTTCAGAATGCCATCAAGAGCACAATCTCTTATTCAGTGATCCACAAACACTGAAATGACACATGAAACTCACTCAGTGGATCTGAAACAACCTCAGAGATCCCTCAAACATCAATGCAGACACCAGTGACTTCATGAATGGTTGCTGGAAGTTCCGAAACTCCCCAAAACTCCACCTGTCCCCCCATGAAGCTTTAAATGTTTCCCAAACTAATTCCACTTAAAAAACCGAGGTTTAGAAGTTAAAGCCATCTAACACCTTCATCCTTCTTTTCTCCTCATAAAACTTCCTCATGACAACCTAAATTCCCTCAAGGTTATGGAATTGTCAAGCTTATGAGAAAACAAGCAATGATCCATGAAACATGCACTGTCAATAGATTCTAAGCCTCAAAACCTAACAACCCTAAAATCTATTCATGTTGTGGTGGCAGTCCCCACAAAGGTTCCCTCCACATTCACTGGATATCCTGGAACCTTCCCAGAACTTCTGAAATGTCCTGATGGTCTCTAGAAAACTTTTCCAAAAATTAATTCACTGATTGCAACCAACTCAGCCTCCTAAAAATGCATAAACCTTTGCAACAGCCCTTTAAATCCACACAGGCCACATACAAGTTCCTCAAGGCTTTTAAGCCACAAAAACATCTAAAGAAAATAAAAAACTGAGGGACATCTTCCACACTCTCATGTAAGCAGCCACCTTACATCAGTAAAACTCTCATTGTTACAGAACTCTCTCATCCTCTGAAGGTTGCAAAATTCTTCTTGAAACCAACAAACTCCTCATTAATTACGAGGCTTCATCTCCCTGAGCTCCCTTATGTTATGTTAACATGTTACCCCACAGTGCAGGTTTTGTCTCACCATAGAGGAACTGGGAACACTGGGCGTATCCATCTTCCATCTCCTCGCACTTGTCAGCAGCTGTCTGCATGTCACTGTATGTTGTGGCAAATACAGCGGCCCCAGACTCGACAAGGAACTTACAGATCTGAACATTGTTACAGGATGCAGCGCAGTGAAGGGGCGTCCTGAAATAAGGACAGAGTAGTTAGTGAAGACCGGTGCTGTGCCAACTGAAATTTTGATTTCTTCCTACCACAGACAGTATAAAAGGTGGGCATAGCTTCTAAGTCTGAAAAGTGAAGCCAATGACCACCAGGGAGCGGAAAGAGTACCACATAAGAGGACTATCCAGGAAATACTCTTCGGCTTATGAGGTGGGACTAGCAAGTTGTTCACCATTGAGTAAATGGTTATACAGTCAGAGCAACCCCTTGTGTCACATGTAAAACGATCAGCTCTTCAAAACGGGGCATCGGAAGCCAATGGGAGGTGTCACTGTGGCTAAGTCCATCTTTTATACTGTCCATGTTTCCTGCACAGGCTCACCAGCCGTCACTGTCGGCAGCGTTAACATTGACACCAAACTGAACCAAAAACTTGACAATCTCAGTGTGGCCAGTACAGACAGCATTGTGCAGTGCTGTGATGCCCTCGTCGTTCGCCATACTAGGGTCCTCCACCTGCAAGACACACATGGTAACGTATTGATTATAGAGAACAATTCAGGAGTTTGTAAGTATAAATCTTTCTAGTGGAACTGCAAAGCAAGGACAGCTTTGCAACTCACATCGTAGATAACCCTCTGGAGAAGGTCGTACTCGCCCTCCAGAGATGAGTCCAGCAGCAGGGCCAAAGGATTGAACTTGACCCGCAAATTGTGGTTGGTCCGCTCTGAGCCAGCTTTACGGAGGATTGATTTCTTACCCTAAGAAGAAAACAGAAGAACAGCAACAAATTAGCATTTTTGTTTTTTTTTAGGTGAACTGGACTTTTAAGAACCCCTCAGAATATATTTGTTAGTATCACCTCACTCACCAACGGCACTGTGATCTGTCCCGTGACCTCTGGTGGCTGCAGGTTAACGGCATCATCTCCCTGCTCCAAATCCCCACAGCTGGGATAAGGTGGGGGCGGGTAAGGAGGGAACTCCTCTAGAAACTGTTCCTGGTGAGCTAAGGTTGATGGACACACTTCTTCCTCCTTCTCCTTGTCTTCCAGTGGGTGTGGCATGGAGTGGCAGGAAGTGGGGTCAGAGATGCGTGAGCGAGGGGGTAGTGGGGGCGGAGTCAAACTTTCCTCAGGGCTCTCAGTGAGTGGCTCTTTCAAGCCAGGTTCACTTTCGTTCTCAGCCCTGGCTGCTACATCTGTGCCACCCATCCTGTCCTCATGAACTGTGGGTTGTATATACATCCCTGCTGTACCAACTGTCTCCATGGGGATGGTTTCCATGGCAGCCAGAGTGGTTTTCTGGTAGAGCAGTTTCTGGATGTTGGGTCCTGCTGGGCCTTCAGGCTCTGTGATTGAGTTGCGTTTCTTCAGGGGACGTGGTGCGTGGTGCAGCCGGCGGCGCAGAGCCTCCAGATCAGCATCGCTGGGGTTCCTGTGAGGGTTTGATAAGAATGGCAGGAGCTTGGTGGGGCTGAGCGGGCGAGGGACGCTGCCTTCCGCTGTTTCTCCTCCGATGCCTTCACTGTTACCTGGGTAACTATTGTCAGCCTCACTTCCGTCAGGTCCACAAAACCCAGAACTGAAGGAATTGTTTTCGGAGTTGATCGACTGCTGCTTGCTGCTGGCTGGGAGGACTGGTTTTCCATACACTGCAAAAGGAGAGACAGTAAGTTGATTCACTAGAAGTTTCTAACCGCAAGCTTTATTTGTCCTCTATAAAACAAAAGCACAAATTATATCTATGAACCTTGATTTGGATGAGAAAAAAACTCACCCAAAACATCCTTTTCAAGAGAAGATTTATTTTCACTTTTCAACTATATTTCTATAGGAAAGGAGGAACATGACTTCATGTGCATCATTTAGATTAGACTTAATGAACTCATCCCTCTGTTTTTGTGTTTTAATTGTATCTCTATCTATATATACAGTATTTTGCCAAAAATATTTGTTTGTCTGCCTTCCCAAACATATGACCTTGAGTGACATTTTTGACCATTCTTCCAGAAGTGCATTTGTGAGGTCAGACACTGATGTTGGACGAGAAGTCTTGACTCACAGTTTTCGCTCTAATTCATGCCAAAGGTGTTCTACCAGATTAAGGTCAGGACTCTGGGCAGACAGTCAAGTTCTTCCACACCAAACTCACTCATCCATGTATTTATGGACCTGCTTTGTGCACTAGTTTGCAGTCATGTTGGAACAAGAAAGGCCATCCCCAAACTGTTCCCACAAAATTGGAAGCATGAAATTGCCCAAAATGTCTTGGTATGCTGAGGCATGAAGAGTTCTTTTCACTGGAACTAAGGGACTGAGCACAACCCCTGAAAAATAACCACAAACCATTACTCCCCCTCCACCAAACTTTACACTTGGCACAATGCAGTCAGTCAAGTACCGTTCTCTGCAGAAAGTTGACAAACTTGGCGCTCATATTGAAAAATCCTACAAATAGCTGGACAAAGTTGGGCTGAAAGACAGCACAGACACATTAATCATGGCTATTGGGACATGGAATGTCACCTGTCTGGAGGGGAAGGAACTTGAGTTAGTGCATGAGGTTGATAGATATCGGCTAAATATATTCGGGCTAAACTCAACCCACGGCCTGGGCTCTGGAACCAGTTTCCTGGTGAGAGGCTGGACTCTGTTCCAGTTTGCAGTTGCCCACAGTAAGAGGTGGTGTACTGCGGTGGTTATCCTTGTATCCCCTCAGCTTGCTGCCTGTACGTTGGAGTTTTCATTAGTGGACGAGAGGGTCATTTCCCTACACATTAAGGTCAGGGAACGGGTACTGACTGTTGTTTGTGCTTATGTGCCAAATGACCTTTCAGAGTACCCAGTGTTCTTGGAACTGCAAGGTGGGGTGCTCGAGGGTGCTCCATCCAGTGACTTCATTGTCCTACTGGGAGACTTCAACACTCACACGGGCAATGAGAGTGAAATCTGGAGGGGCGTGATTGGGAGGAATGCCCTGCCTGATCTGAAACCGAGTGGTGTTTTGTTACTGGACTGTGCAAGCCACAGTTTGTCCATAACGAATATGTTCGAATGTAAAAGCATATCCATAAGTGCGCATGATACCAGGACACCCTAGGTTGCAGGCCAATGTTTGATTTTGTAATTATATCATCAGATCTGTGGCCGTATGTTCTGGACACTCAGGTGAAGAGAACAGCTGAGCTGTCAACTAATCACCAGTGGTGAGTTGGATCAGGTGGCGGGAGAGGATGCTGGAGAGACCTGGTGCACCTAAACATATACTAGCGGCATGGCTTCTTCTCCTGTCCCTCCTGCACTTTCCTGCTCTGTGTGTTAGATGTTTAACTAGTCCTCAACCTCCTTCAGCAGTAACGATACTTGTAACAACTGTAGCCTGCTGGTAGCTTTGGAGGCCAGGCTAGTAAATTAGAGACCGGGCTCTGTACCTTGGAAAATCCTGTAGCTAGCCAGGCCCCTGTAGTTGATGGGGACCAAAGTAGTTTAGCTGCCATTGGCTCCCCCCAAACAGATCCTAATCAGCCGGGAAAGCAGGCCAGCTGGGTGAGGAGGAAGTGTAGTCCTAAGCAGAAGCCGTCGGTACGCCACCAACCCGTTCAGGTCTTTTCCTTTTATGTGATTAATCTTTTTTTGTACATAGCCCCTGTAAAATAGTTGGAAAAAATACAGTGGGGATGCGCTGAAAATGCCTGGCAGAGGTGAGATCATCAACTCTCACCTGTGGCAGAACTTCAACAACATTCCGAGGGAGGTTGAGAACCAAGTCCAAATGGAACATGTTCTCCATCTCCATTGTTGAGAATGCTGCACGTTGCTGCCACTGCAAGGTGGTTGGTGTCTGTCATGGTGGTAATCCCTGAACCAGATGGTGGTCGCCAGGGGTGAAGGGAGCCATCAACCTGAAGAAGGAGTCCTATCAGGCTTAGTTAGCCTGTGGGACTTCAGGTACCGGCAGGCCAAGTGGAACACAGCTCGAGCGGTGGCTGAAGCAAAAACTCAGGTGTGGGAGGAGTTCAATGAGTCCATGGAAAAAGACTTTTGGACTGCCTTGAAGTGATTCTGGCAAACTGTCAGGTGACTCAGGAAGGGAAAACGGTGCTCTACCCACATGGTGTATAGTGTGGGTGGGGCGTTGCTGACTTCAACTGAGGTTAGTCGGGTGGTGGAAGGAATATTTTGAGGACCTCCTTAAGCCACACTGAGATGACTTCTGTAGTGAAAGCAGAATCTGGAGACAAGGGACAACTTGAGGTCACTAAGGTAGTTAGACAACTCCTCAGTGGCAGGGCCCCAGGGGTGGATGAAATTCGCCCTGAGTTCCTGAAGGTTCTGGATGTTGTAGGGTTGTCTTGGTTGGCTGCAGTATCAAGTGGAGATCTGGGGGCGCTGCCTCTGGATTGGCAAAGTCGGGTGTGGTCCCCATTTTCAAGAAGGGGGACCAGAGAGTGTGCTCCAACTATCGGACGAATCACACTCTTCAGCCTCCTCGGGTAGGTCTATGCCAGGGTGCTGGAAAGGTGAGTCCATCCATTAGTCGAACCTCAGATTCATGAGGAACAATTCATCCTGGCTGTAGAACGCTGGACCAGCTCTTTATCCTCTCAATATTATATTCACATGTGCATGCAAGTTTACCCATCCAGTCTACATGTGTTTTGTGGAATTGGAAAAAGCATTTGATAAGGGAGGGAGGGAGGGAGGGAGGGAAGGAGGGATGGATGGATGATTAAATGAACATGATCAACCAATGATGAAAATGTTCGCTTCACCAAACGACTACATAGCAAAAGCAAATCAAGTGCTGTCTAAATTACTGCCTGATAACGTGCATGAATATACCAATCAAAGCTGTTTCAGCATGCAGCATGGAGATTTCTGAATGTAGTCTCAACAAGTATGTGACAGAGGAAATGTATAGGCACAGCTATCGAGTACTTTGGTGCAAGTTTTATTTGTATCCATCATGCAGGTATAATGAATGTAGTGAAAAACTTTAATTTTTGCTTCTAGCAGATTGGGCTATTGGGTGATTTAACCCGTATTTGTCTTCAAAGATGTTTTAATTGAATGAAGCCCAATGCAAAAGTAAAACTTTCCTGCTGATTTCATTTTGTGTTAAATTTTGGTAGTTTTAATTGATAATTTTCATCTAAAAGATGTAAATTTTGGTAAATAAAGAGGACCAATAATCATGATATCAGAAATTATCAAAATAATCTGGATAATCATTTTGGCCATAATTGTACAACCCTTGGGCTACCTTGCTAAAGGTAGCGCCAGTAAAATGGCTGCATGACCTCAGACACCTGTCTCCCCTGTTGTTCTGTTGTTTGTTTGTATTTCTTTATTGGGTGTTCTGTTAACTTTAATTTCCCCATTGTGGGACTAATAAAGGTATTCATTCATTACATTAGCAGGGAGAGTAATTTAACACAGTGGCAGTTGTATGAGTGGATCACCTCGGGGTTGGCTCCGGGGCAGTGTTCCCTGACTGCTGGGTTGGTAGCCTTTCCCTGGCGTAGCCTGCTGAGTGTACATCGAGTAAATTGATGAAGCCGCCAGGGTCTGAGGTTTCTGCAGCACAGGAGGGGGACCATCAGAGAGGTCTGGGGTGTAGGGTCGCACAGCAGCGGCTGGAGGACTCTCCTGTTTGTTGGGCAAAGGAAGTGTGTTGCTGTGGCTGGAGAGAATTCCTGGAGTCCTGAGGAGGCCCCCGACTGGCTTCACCTTACCAGGGAAGGTGCCAGTGCTATAGGGGGGTTTGGAGAAAGCTGACGGGCCAGAAGAGGAGAAAGATTTAGGCTTACTGGGAACTGGAGGTGGTGTTGTCAGCTTGGACAGACTTTTGCTTGAGGCCTGAAAGTGAGAGCAAAGATGGAAACACAGTGATATACTCAGATAAGGATTATATAACTGCTAATTACAGAAAGTGAAGTAAAATGAAGCCATGAATCAAACTTCTGTATCAAAATGAGGGGAAATGTAAAATAGTTTTACATTAAAATTATAAGAGGTCCACAGCTAATAACCAGTTTGAGAAATTATTATATTTAACTGTGCACCAGAGCTTTACTTTGTGCTTTTTCATGACTGAACATGAAAACATCTGTATAAGCACAACTGTGTGAATGTTTCTGTTTTGCAGTATCCAAACATGAATGAGTTTTAGTGAGATTTGACAGCATGTTATTAGTCAAGATCCTTACATCCATCAGCTGAATGAGCTAAATGGCTATACAAGACAATTTTGTTACTAACTTATTCAATTCTTGATTTTGTTGATTGCCTTTTCTTACTTTTCTTACTTCTTGTTTAGTATATGAAACCTGCTGGTGGGGTGGCTGATTTCAGGTTGAGAAAGCTTTTATTTTGAAATTCTTGTGTCTTCAAAACTTCAAATAGCTGCATTTCACCATTAGGTTGATTTTGATAAGCCTAATAAGGCTGCTGTGGGCTCATTAAATTACTGCTATCACAGGGCTAGACCTTTCTGATGATAAAAAAGCATGAAAGTTGAAATGAATAGACATGAATGGAAGTCCACTGATACCTGATTGTCCCTGAGCGGGTTCTCAGTGAAGCGACTGGATCGTGAGGGTATAGGAGGCGGGATGTCAGACCCAGAGTAGCCCTTCATATCTGTGGCAGTCTCACCACCTACAAAAGAGAAAGCAACTCAAAGTAACTCAAACATCTGTGGGACTGTTTTTAGACAACTTTCCACCTATCAGACCTCATTCCTTATCTTCTCAGGCTGATTTCTTGTAGACCAGGGATCCTCAACTCCAGGCCTCAAGGGCCGGTGTCCTGCCGGTTTTAGATGTGTCTCTGCTTCAACACACCTGAGTCAAATATAGCAGTCATTAGCAGGACTCTGGAGAACGTGACTGCATACTGAGGAGGTAATTCAGCCATTTGATTCAGGTGTGTTGGATCAGGGACACATCTAAAACCTGCAGGACACCTTACCTCGAGGCCTGGACTTGAGGATCCCTGATGTAGACCATCCTTAAATTAGGCTTTAATGTGTCAGACCAAGAAGTCAACAACAAATAATAGTAAAGCCAAAGAAAGGCTAGACCCTCTGTTTTCAGAGAAGAAACATCATATATAACCTAACTGACCTGAATCGCGGCGGCTTAGGTTGGACATGCGAGGCAGAGTGGAGGCATGCTCGTAATCCCCACTGGATTCAGAAAATGAGCTGTCCCAGTCAGAGAGTTTGCTTGGTTTTGAGGTGTTAAAACCTGAGAGGCAGAGACAATTACATCAAATACACTTTTGATACTAGAAATAGAAGTGACTGACTCCATTTCAAATATTTAAATCATGTTTTAGCATGTTAAGATAAACTCACAGACACAGCAAAATGTACTTCTTAAATCACATAAAGCAGAAAAGTGTACCTGAGGCTGGTTTGACTGGCCTTGGAGGTGGCTTCAGTGATGAGTCGGGCATGGGCAGGGTGGCAGTGCCATCTGGGTATGCTGGCTTCACCAGAATCTCCTGGCGGGTCGGGACTGGAGGCCCCTGAGAGCTTGATGTGGAGGACGACTGGATGTACGGCCCCACCGCTGCCACTCTGGAGCCCATGCCATGTTGTGGGGCTGTGCTGTCTGAAGCCACCTGGAAGGAACAAAAAATGTTTGACTGCTGTAGCCTTTTTGGTAGGTATTTACTACCACGTGATTAAAATTTACAAAAAAATTAGGAAATTTATGTTTGATTGATTATTTCTTTGTTGTAACAATGCTTCATGATAATAAATCTTACACTGTTGCAAAGCCTGTTTATTTCCCCTCAAATGGAGCCACATTTGTAAGGAAAATGTATTATGTGGGTTGAGCAGCAGAGTTGCGTATGTGGGTTGTGCCCATGAAAATGGCCGCCAAAACTTGCCAAATCTTCTCTGCTAAAACAGCTTATTCTGCTATTGACTCTTGTTTGGTGTCATTTATTGGATCGGATGATTAAAGTCTGAAGAAACACAACATATTAGCAATTTAACAATTTATTCACATAACAAAAAGGGCCCTTCGCAGCATGTGGAAGAACCATACACTATCACCACAGCCTGGCACCTCCTCCTCATGCTGGTCACCAGCTTGGTTACAGACTGCTGTGGGATGGCATCCCATTCTTCATCCAGCATTTGGATGGCACAAACAGCCAGAGGTGGGAAGTAACCAAGTACAAATACTTCATTACTGTACTTAAGTAGAATTTTCAGGTATCTGTGCTTTATCCAGCCTACAGACCACGGTTGACTAGGAGCAAACCAGCTGTGAAACAGATCAGAGCCTGGCCAGAGGGAGCCACAGAAACTCTACAGGACTGTTTTGAAAGCACAGACTGGTCTGTCTTTAGGGAGGCAGCCACCACCAACCAGCGCGTCAACCTGACAGAATACACAGACTCTGTAACCGGATACATAACAAAATGCATGGAAGATGTAACCGTCACCAAGGCCATTATAGTCAGAGCAAACGACAAACCTTGGTTCACCAGGGAGATACGTGAGCTCCTGAGAGCACGCAACACTGCTTTCAAGTCTGGGGATAAGGAGGCCCTCAAGTCAGCCAGGGCCAACCTGCACCGGGGCGTGAGAGCAGCGAAGCGTGCCTATGGTCAGAAAATCAACTCCCACTTCACAGACACAAAAGACCCAAGACAACTGTGCAAGGCATCCAGTCAGTCACAGACTACAGGCCTGCCCCCCACCGTGTGAGGACAACAGACTTCCTCAACTCACTTAACACCTTCTTTAGCCGGTTTGAAGAAGACAACACAACAACACCCACAAAAGCCCCCATAAGCCAAGACAACATAACACTTAAACTGGACCCAGCAGACGTGAGGAGGACCCTACACAAGGTGAACCCCAGGAAAGCGGCAGGCCCAGACAATATACCCGGGCTTGTGCTCAGAGACTGTGCAGACTCACTCACTGACGTCCTCACAGACATCTACAACATCTCTCTGAACCAAGCCACCATACCAGCAAGCTTCAAAGCTACCACCATTGTACCACTACCAAAGAAGTCACCAGAATCATCACTAAACGATTATAGACCCATTGCACTCACTCCCATCATGATGAAGTGCTTTGAAAGACTGGTAAAGGCCCACTTAACATCCATCCTCCCCCCTACTCTGGATCCATATCAATTCGCCTACCGCCCCAAGCGCTCCACTGATGACGAACATCATCAAAGATCCCACACACCCAGCACACAAACTGTTCTCACTACTCCCATTAGGGAAGCGCTACCGTAGCCTGCGATCCCGTACTACCAGACTAGGAAACAGTTTCTTTCCACAAGCCATCAGACTCATCAACACACTGATGAAAACTACATGAGCATTCAAAGACACTAATGAACATTCCATGCATATTTCATTCACTGTCCCTCTTGCACTTTACCCTTGCACCTTATATATTGCATCCAAAATACTTGAAAACACAACCTATATGACAACTGATTGTTCCTTCTGCTGCTATGTGTATGTATGTATGTGTGTGTATTTATTGTCTAGTGTTTTAGTCTTTTTACTGCACAGTGTGTGTGTATTTATTGTACATGGTTTTATTACTATGTTAGTTTTTTGTCATTATGTTAGTTTGCACTGCAGTGTGAGTGAGTGAGTGAGTGAGTGAGTGATTATGATCAATGTCCTATCTGCATGGTTAGTTAACTGCACATTGGAGACTGGTCAAACGCAATTTCAAACTTCTGTGTTAACCTTGTTACATAGATTTTTGACAATAAAGTACATTCTTCTTCTTCTTCTTCTTCTCTTCTTTACTTGAGTATTTATTAACTTAACTTAACTTTTTAATTTTACTCCCTACATTCTTACAAAAAAATCTGTAATTTCTACTTCTTACATTTTCAAAACAGGCTCATTACTTTAGGTTTAACATCTGAGGGAAGTTTTTATTTCTGGTCACTGTGCCTTCAAACATCAAACTGATCTGAGCCTAAATGGAGGAACAAAAACACATTAAGGGAATATTGTACTGGCGTATCCATCCTCAGGGTTTATTGCATACAAAGAGATGAAACCAGATAATTTATGTATCATTTATAGCGCTGTGCTCAGGGGTTACAGTGGGCCAGACTGAGTGCAGATCCACAAAGTGTCTGCAGTTTGTCACACAGTGCATGTGCCAGCTAAAAGAAGAGCTGTTGTACTTCCAGGGAGAGAAGAGAGAGAGAAGTTCACTCAGAGATGGAGAAAGATGGAAGAGAGGACAGGAGAGGAAGAAGAGAGGTGAGATTTAAAGGTAAGGACTGCTTGGGGACATTTGATAACCTGAAAACTTAAAGCTTACATTTTTAAATCAGCTCTTGGATCTGTATATGATGTGAAGTTGTGTTTTTTCATATTTTGAAACATCCTGCAAAACTAACTCACTTTGTGTTATTCAAAGGTTGCATGAAAAACTGCAGTTTAGTGCAGGATAAACAGGTTAGTTTGCTGTACTGTGGTGAATTTACACTAAAGCTCTGTGTTGGACTGGTGCACTGTGACTGTGGTGTTCATGGTCAGAGTTACAGCTTACATGAAATGCAGCAGAGATGAGTTATAATTTAAGCTGATGATGCTGACATTCAATCACGGAATTCAACATTTATACCAGCTGCAAACTGTCAGTATAAAGACAGTATGAACAGTATACTGTCAGTGCAGATAGCTTGTAAACTACTGGGTTACAGCTTGTTGAATTCAGCTGTGTAAATCCACACAGACCAGCAGCAGCTCAGGTCAGATGACCACAGCCTGCACACAAAGAAAATCTACTGGAGCTCACAATAGAAATTATTGTGAGCTGGGACTCTTTTCCCCACACTGAGCCACTACAACCGATCTTAGGATTCCCTCACCTGCTGGATCACACTGTAACCTCTGACTGCACTCATTTTCCTGTTCAGGTGAGGCAGAGTCATCCTCTACACTGTAGGTAACAACAAATAGAGCTTTTTAAGAATCCTCTTTCTTTTTCTCTGTGTGTGTTTTATATAACAGTGTACAATCATTAGAAATAGAATTTAGATTGAAATAAAGTTTGTATTCTCATGTAATAATATTGTTTTATTATTACTTTAATATTGAATGAGGTTCAGTTATCTTTGTACAAAAATAGCTGGTAGAAACGTCCTCCAAAGAACTACTTTTACTTTGTTACTTTGAGTACATTTCAGAGCCTGTACTTTTTAATTTTTACTTGAGTAAAGAAGTTGAATCAGTACTTCAACTTTTACTAGAGTATTTTTTAACAAGTTAAGTATCTGTACTTCTACAGAATCTCTGTACTTTTGCCACCTCTGCGAACAGCACACCTAAGATGATCTCAGAAGTGTTCGATGGGGTTGAGGTCAGGACTGCAGGATGGCCTTTCCATCCTCTTCACTTCCAAATTCTGGAGGTAGTCTCTGATAAACCCGTTCCGGTGGGGCGAGCGTTGTCATCTTTGAGGATGGAGTTCAGTCCCAGACTGTGAAGACTGGGATTGTAGCAAAATCTCATTTCGATATCTCTCTGCATGGAGAGCTTCCATTGATGGCAAGCTTGATTGTCAGCACCTGGGGTACCAGAAGCGCCAACCCACAAATGCATTTTCCTTACAAATGTGGCTCCATTTGAGGGGAAATACACAGGCTTTCCAGTGGTATAACATGTAACAATGCTGCTTGGCAGTAAAACAAAGAAATAATTTCATTACTTTTTGTGCCATTTATAAACTCACTGGCTGGTTCTCATTCTGCTGCAGAGCAGCTTTTTTCTTCCAGAGCCGCTCCCGGAGCTCAGCCAGCCGACGGTCCATCGAAACTACTTCCAAGTTCCTCTTGTTCAGGCTCTCCCTCTGCTGCTTCAGCCTGGTACTCTGATCCTGGTTCAGCTTGTTTCTTAACTGGGTGGGAGAGAGGAAGGTCAAGGGTCAAAGTAGGATAGAAAACCAACAGAAGCAATATTGTCTAGAATAGCATTGAATTTAATGCCTTAATAAATTAAAGGTCATCAGTAAATTTAAGTTGTTTGTTAGAACTTCCTAGCAACTGCAGCTGGCAGCAGTGGGTGATAGAGGTACAGCATCTGTAGCCTGATTTCAAATTTACTGACTAGGCAAGAAAAAACTTCTTTGTACTAATATGTGGCTATTGTATTTTTAATAACCTCTAAAACCTTTTTAGGAGAAATTGAATCCACTGGACTTAGAGAAAAAAAACATCAGAAAATCAATACTGAAAGATAATACTGTAAAACATCCATTAGCTAGCTAGCGGAACCTGCCTACGATGCTTTAAAGAAGCAGCAGGGTGGCTGGTCTCTCTCTCAGAGACAGGGTGAGGAGTGCAGCCATTCGGGAGGGGCTCAGAGTAGAGCTGCTGTTCCTCCACATCGAGAGGAGCCAGTTGAGGTGATTCGGGCATCTTTCTTATCAGTTTATTTTTTCCATTTATAAGGAAAGGACAAGACCACACACCATACAGTTTACCAGCTGGAGAAGTCTGCTCCTTCACCAACTCACTGGGAGTGCTACATGAAAATAGACTGGGTTCTTTATTTGGTTTTTCATTTACAGACCTTCCCAAACTGCATGCACCCATGTGACTATACATGCAGAAAACCTCTGTCAACCTAAAAGCACCAACTAACCAGCACAGTCTTTAGGCCACCAACTCAGGCAAACTGCCACAACTGAAAAACTAAGGTGTGGAAAAGACAACTTTCTACACACATTGCCTCAAATATTACTGTGGGACTGCTTGTATTTGAATTGAATTGAATTGAATTGAATTGAATTATACTTTATTAATCCCACAATGGGGAAATTACAGTTAATAGAACACCCATCCAAGAAGACAAACAAACAAACATGGGGAGATAGGTAAACTGTGGCCATACCACCCCCTTCTGGAGGTGCTGCCATTAAAAAGACGGAAACAGTAGCGAAAACATATAAGGATAAGTGAGGGGAAAAAATCATCTTGTACTTTGTATACATACACTCATACACATACACAGTGTAAGGTTGCAAAAACCTCTGCAATAGTGCAGGAAACAAATGGCATAAAGCGTGGGAGCAGTAGGGTGGGGAGGGGCAGGGATGGAAGGGAGCCAGCAGAGCTGGGGGGGGGGCTACTTTAGGGCTCAGTCAAACTCCCCTCCTCGGCTAGCAGTTTTGACAAGAGGTGCAAAAATGTTCATCAGCAACTAGGTCAAGGGAGATCAGTCCAACACAGATCAGAAGAAGACAGGACGGCGGGGGCGTAGAGCATTTGTTTACAAAACATCCAGGAGAAGGATGAGCTTTGTGAAGAGAGGCTCTAAACAGCAAAGAATAACTTTAGCAATAAAGAGAAAATGAGGAACAGCAGAAACAAACTGAAGGGCTGCACAGATCCAGGAGGAGCCTAAAACACAATGGATAAATGAAGTTCCACCCACATCGGTCAGTTTAGAAAGGAATGCTACAGAGAAATGTAATTCTTGTGAATTGATACGTAAATAAATCTATTTTATATTCAGTTTGTTCCTATAATGACAACTGTTACATTAGAGTTCTTAGATTTTAAATTTTATCTTTTTCAATATGACACTCAACCATAATGCAGGACAGATGGAAATCACCTCAGGTTTTAGCCAAATCAAAGTGTGCTGGATGAATAACTGCAGAACAAGTGGGAAAGTGGTTTTTTTTTCTTTATTAATATTATTTTGCTTACATATGGCACTGATGAAATCCATATTGATTTTGCATGAGAGGAAGAGAGACAGAGAGGGCGTGGCGAGAAGAAAAAGTGAAGCGGAGGCAGACAGGATGTAACAATGTTGCTACATCCTCAGAGTAAAAACAGTCACGATGTTTCATTTGTCAGATCGCTGTGGGGTTTACCACAGTGGACATGAAGAGAAACAATGGCGTGAAGGAACCTTTTAGCTCCCTGAAAAAAAATCTTCCCAGGGGAAAATGTGCTTCAAGTGGAAAACTGGCTACTTCAGAACTCTGGTTTGAAGCTCAGTATACATCACTAACCCATTAATGTGACATCTAGCACATCCCTCAGAGATCCTTTCTTCCTGCCATGCTGTTACCTCTGTAGAGACTCCTCCAGGTAGTTTTCTATTAATCACAGAGCTGATATTAGCAGCAGAGATTCTCAGCTGAGATCTCACCTGCAGTTCTTTGTAGAGGCGTTCCAGCTCAGCTGTAGAAGAGATGTTGTGCTGGTGAGGAAGAAAAGGAAGAGGAGGCTCCAGACTGTTGCTCCTCAGTGCCTCCAACTGGTCGCTCAGCTCCTCCACCCTCGCCACAGCCACCAGCAGCTCTGTCTGCTTCTGATGGAAGAGACTGGTCATCTGTTCGATCTCCTCCACTGAAACACAATCACATGTGCACAGTTATTAATTGATACTACTGCCACTGATCCCACAGTACTCAGCCACTACTTATTTAAAGAGACTCATTACGCTCATTTTCAGCCTTAAATTTTTGTTTTTGGACTCCACTGGAGTAGCTTTACATGAGTCAAAGTTCTTTTTGTACCTCATACTGGGCCATGGTACAGCCCCTCGGTTCAATTTATGCCTAAAACAAATTGATTTTGCTCCCTTACACATCCCATTAATACAACTTTCTTCTGATTGGCTGCCCCTCGAAAATTGAAGGTTTAACAGAAGCTGAGAAGAACTTCTGTGCTGACAGTCAGTTATGTGCCTGAGATGACCATATTAAGAACATCTGCTCTCAATGACATCATACAGACCCCAAAGAAGAAAAAGCACTTTGAGGCCTGAGCAGATTACTTATGCTGATTATGTTTAATATGAGCATCCACAACCGTAACTGTACATGAGCAATATAACTATAACTAAAGATGGAATCAATGGAATACTATTATGGCAGCTGAACTAGTGAGAGGGGTTATATGCAATGCATGTGAGAAATACGGATGAGTAGAAAGCCAAAATCCACACTGACCAAGAAGCACCTGGTAGCTCGGTATAATAACATCAGTAGAAGACCACTACTATTGAAGATGGAGACCCAGAGGCCACAGCACAGAGGGAACAATTGTGAGCAGTATGGAAATAATGACTCAACTCTGGTAGAAGAGAGCAGTGTAACTGAACAAGATGATGCCCAACCTGCAATGATAGATGCATCTACTGAGCTGAGGATGAGGATTAAGGCCAAACTCAAGGTAGCCACCCAACCATGAGCATAACTCCCCCGGCTCATCTCCTCATCTGAGGAGATGCTCTACACACCATCCCCATTACAAGCCCAAGCACAAGTGCACACACGCACTTACACACACACACACACACACACACACACATGCATGCAGGGAGAAGAACGCTTGGAAGCCAAAATCAGGGAAGCCCAGATGGATGTTAGTTGGTTAACTGGCGTTAACAGAAGGGCGTCGTGAGAGACAGGTCTTGGATGAAAAAGAGCTACAAGATGTCCATAACTGAGGCTCTAGAGACTACCAAACAAAGGCTCACAGCTCTGGCCACTAGGCTGAAGAGATGTATCAGAGAAGCAGAAGCCAAAAGAATAAATGGGCTGTTCTCCAAAGATTCATCCAAGGTGTACTCTCAGCTACAAGGGAACAATAGCACAAAGGCAGATCCACCCAGAGCAGAGACTGAGCAATACTGGAGGAACATCTGGGACAAAGAGGTGTCACAACACAAAATGGCTGGTGGACCTAATATGATGCTGGTGGTTCAGCAGTTTCCAGTTCATGGCAGGATTGAGCTTTGGTGGTTCCTAGGTTCTTCTTGAACATCCTAACCAATTTTCTCTCATCTGAGGGTGACAGTTTGGGTCTTTTTCCAGACCTTGGCAAAGAGGTGACACATCCAAATAACTTGTATTTGCGTGCAGTTGTTTAAATTGAGGATAATTGAATCTATAGAAATGGCCCAAAATTCCTGACCTCAACCCTGTTGAAAATTTGTGAACTATGATTAAAAGCTGCTCTGTGCCAAGAAACCAACTAATTTACATGAACTTTAATAATTCTGCCAAGAATTAATATTATTAAACATCCAGTGAGCTGCGTAGATGAAATAATGAAAGAGTCACAGTAACATTTGAAGTGACAGGCAGCTTAATGTAAATTCTGTAATTTCCATAATGATGACCCTGAAACAGGGTTACATTTACTGGATCTTTTAATTTTCCCTAATCTGGTCCATGATGTCTGATGGCCAGTTTCCAATAACTCCATTTCATATTTCAGACAACCATCTGCTCTGACAGCGCATGTGGCTATCCACTGATTACTGCGGACTGGGCAGATACACACAGAACATATCCCCACAGTCTAATATTTTTATGCCAGCTATTCAGATAAATAAAAGTAACAAATGACAGGTAAATTAGTTCAGGCAGCTTTTTTTTTTTTAAACTTTTGGATCTGTATGATGTCCATCCGAGCAGATAGAATACCAGCCACTCGCACCCTGTGCTTTTCACAGATGAGCAGGTTTACCCTGAACACAGAGACAGAGAAGCCGTGGATAATATTATGCTTCCTGTAACACTGTTCAGTGTGACTGGTTTGGTGGTGGGCCAGTGATGGTTTGGGGAGGCATATCCATGGAGGGACACACAGACCTCTACAGGCTAGGCAACAGCACCCCTGACTGCCATTAGGTATCAGGATGAAATCCTTGGACCCATTGTCAGACCCTACGCTGGTGCAGTGGGTACTGGGCACCTCCTGGTGCACGACAATGCCCGGCCTCATGTGGCAAGAGTGTGCAGGCAGTTCCTGGAGGATGAAGGGATCGATACCACTGAGGGGCCCCCACGCTTGCATGACCTAAATCCAGTAGAACACCTCTGGGACATCATGTTTCAGTCCATCCGACACCACCAGGCTGCACCTCAGATTGTCCAGGAGCTCAGTGACATATTAGTCCAGATCTAGGAGGAGATCCCCCAGGACACCATCCGTCATCTCATTAGGAGACCTGACATTGTCAGGCATGCATACAAGCACGTGGGGGCCACACAAACTACCGAGTACCATTTTGAGTTGCTGCAATGAAATTACAGCAAAATGTTCCACCCTGTTGCATAATTTTTCCACTTTGATTTTTGGGTGTCTTTGAATTCAGCCTCTGTAGGTTGATAATTTTCATTTCCATCAAATGTTGTGGCATTTTTTCATTCTTAACACATTACCCAGTCCATATCAGTGTAGATATCAGCAGGATTTCCCCCCCCGTGTTTTTTTTTTTTGAGCAGTGTAGAATTAAAGAGACACTTGCAAATTTGCGGTGACGCCATTTGGTTATTCCCTGTCACAATGTCACTTTTGTCATTTAACATGTATATCCAGTTAAAAATAATGGTCAGTTCCTATCTCACTTTTTTCCTACTAATGGTTCTGTTTGATATCTGTGAGGGTGGATATCCCCAATACTGTCATGTCAAGCATTCTTACACTTGACCTTGTTCTTTCCCATTTTTGTGCCCCTTTCATTCAATTAGTCATTCTTATTGGCATAATACTTCCACAACACTCTTAAGCTGCCAGATTGTTTTATAATCTTTGCAGAAATTTCTAGTATTTCTCATGATGTCCACTGTTTCTAATTGAGTTCCTTGTGCTTGTTTTAGATTTCATGGACTTTTCCTTGCTCCTTAGATTGTTTTTCACACCGAGTTGTCGTGTATGACCACTGCCTGTACTGGAATAAAGATTTGGAGTTCTGAATTTTACTCTTACTCCTGTGTATGTGACAAACAGTTCTGGGTATAAACCCCGTTTAAGGAGGAAGAACAGAGGGGCTGCACCAGGGCCCATTAAGCTTTTCTAAGATTCAAAGAACAGAAAGAGCTGGATATGAGCATATTAAACTTTAAAAAGAAAAAAAAAGAAAGTTTGACAAACTTACTTAAAAATATAGAAAATTTACACTGTTTAACAGCTTTACTGTCACGGGTCACTTAAGCCGAAGCAAAATGGAGAACTCAAATGCAGACACAGTGGAAACAGCTTCATGAACTTCAGAATCTTTATTTCTCAAAAAGAATAAACAATAAAAGCAGGTCAGAGGCAGCAGGAAGTGAAGACTGGTTCCAGAGGGGTGAGTCACTAAGGAAGAGGACAGAGAAATTAATCCAACTGTTCAAAGAGAGGGAAATCCACAGAGGTTTGAGGCAGAGAATGCATTGAGAAATTTTGGCTTACTTGTTGAGGTGAATGAGTTCATCCTTAGGTTGCTGGTTAATTTTTTTTTTTTTGCAGAAGAGGGAGGTTCCAGAAGGGCAGGCAGGGAAGGAGCAGTACTCCAAATGCAGGTGAATGTAGGTGAAGACCAGTTATTACCTACCTGTACAACTTACCTGACTCCACATAGGCTCTTGAGCCAGGTGAGGTTAGACTGGAAACAGGGAAACACAGAAGTTTGTGGGTTTTGCCCCTTTGGCACTAAGGTGCTCCATTGAGGAGCTGATCTACCACTTAGCAGTAGCAAACTAACTGAAGGCTCAAACTGATCCTTAAGTACAGGTGACTGATTGCAGTTGATGAGCAACAGGTGGCCCGGCTGCTGAGTGGGGCCCCAGACTCCACCCTGGAGGGTGGAGGAAGCCAGCACATCCCACAACCTGGACTCCAAAAAGGAATAATACTCCAAAACACACCAACTAGTGGAGACTTGACATTTCCAATGTGTTTTTTACCTGCAGATCTTTGCCATCTACTCATCAGTGAATGTGCCAAACACCTCAGTGCATTAGTGCTTCACACTGACTTCAATCAGGCCTGATTTCAATAAGGAAAAAATAAGTTCTGCAAAATGTTACAAAATCTGTCTAATCAAACGGCAAATGCCCAGATCTCTGTCACACTGACCTAGTTTGCTGTTACTGAGGCGTTTCTGTTCCACCTGACCCCTTAGGGCCCGGACTCGTCGCAGTTTGGCCTCCTGGTTGTGCGCGTTCTCTCTGAGCTGTCGCAGCCGCTCCTGTTCAGACGCCTCCTGCTGCTGCTGCCGGTGATCCTGCAGCTTCAGGAACTGTAGCTGTTGCTCCTGCAACACAAAGCAAACGGCCCAATGCATGTCAGGTCTTTAAAGTCGTATCATCCTAACCAGCTGAATATATTTCGTCCTGGTGTACTTTAAATGGAATGAATTGTTACAGTACTTGTTTTGTGTAAAACATATCTACTAGTTCATCTGAGGCAGAAGAGGTTTTGCAGTCACTGTTGAATCATGTAGATCACTTTAATATGAACATTTATCTCTGTTTGACTGGAGATTTTCCTTTCACACAGGGCTTTACTGAGTACACTACCTGGGCAATTGTGGCACAAATCAACTGGGAAAAGTGCCAATAGCTGAATTTGAAGCAGTTTGTTGATTTTATTTATGATATTATTGGCAGTAGTAACAACAGTATAAGTAGTAACTATCAGGCCCATCAGGTGTGTTTTACCTTGGAGGCCAACAGCTGCTGCTGGGCACTGATCTGCTGCTGCTGTCGGGCTGCCAGGTCATGCAGTTCACTCAGCGTCATGTCCAGACGAGGAGCTGAGACCTGCAAAACAGCCAGAGTCAGAGTTCACCTTCACACAGTCAGAAACCCTTAAAGACACATTACACTGTCCAGGCCTCACAGTTTTAACCTGCAGTGCACAACTTTCTGTTCATTTCAGGTACAGCACATGTCACAGATACTCTGATGTTTGTTAATTTGTTTCAAGGAGTTTGTTAGTCAGCAGTGAAAATGTTAGCATCTTTGTTAGAAAGTTAGCAACAACAATAATAGCAATAGCTCCAGTGCTAACTGCTACTAAAACCATTGAGTGCAGTTTTACATTTTTTCTCTCCATTTTTTTACATTTTTTTCTAACAAACAACATGTAAGTAAGAGACTTCAAGTTGCTGAAAGTTGGTAACCGGTCACTTTTTTAAGGCAGTGTGCTGTTTCCCACGTCTTCCAGTCTATATGCTAAGCTAGGCCAAGCACGGTTTGGACCTGCCTTTATACTGGACACACAAAGACTTAATTGATTTAGCTTTATCAGAATCACAGTAAAAGTCTCACCCCGTTGTCCAGACATCTTTCCAGAGATGCTTTCATCTGGTTCCTCTTCATCATCTGATCTCCTGCCTTTGATCCAACTGGACACAAAAACACAATAAGCACTGATGCATTCATAAGAGTCACTGCAAACCTAGCATGTATTATTTATTGTCACTAAAGTTTACTTTACTTGTCTACCAAAGAAAGTCCCATTGGCCTTAGTTACAGACACGGCTTATGCTGATGACACTTGGTAATACCTATGTTTATTTTTCTGTAATCAAAACCTTGTTAACCTGAATCATGGAAATATTATTAATAATAAAATAATAATAATAAAATAACAATAATATAAAATATAAACAATGAAAATAATAATAATAATGAATATAATAATATATATAAAAAATAAAAATAAACAAATAAAAATTAATAATAATGTTTTTATTTTCTATTTTATTTTGTTATTATGATAATAATAAAAAAATATATATTAATAATATTATTAGTATTAAATATTAGTAGTAGAGTGGTATATAAGCAGTAAAAAGAGTAAAAAAGAAACACTCAGTGCATCATGCAATCATTATTTTTCATGCTACTGTACATACATGGGATTCACTGACAAAAAGTAGAGAAGTACAGACCTTTGTGGTACCATTTTTTTTTTAACACTGGTTTTATTTTTATCATATTTTGGAAATCAGGCCTTTGTCACCATGCAGGATTAAAATGATCCCAGAGAGCAAAGAGTCTGACCTGGACACGATTATCAGCTCACAAAAACCTCAGGATTGTTTTTAGTATAGGAATGAAAAACAAGTCGTAATCCATCAAAAAAACAAAACACACACACGCACACGCACACACACACACACACACACACATACACACACACACACACACACACACACACACACACACTTCAGCATCTGCACTTTTGACTCCCTTCAGTCATAAGCTGATTAGTCTTTTCTCTATTGTGGTTGTACTGATGCTCCTGCATCAGCTGCTGCTGCTTATCTGCACCAAGTGCTGTCAGTGCCTCGATGTGCAAAAACAACGACTGGATTTCTGTGAATACTTTGATCAAGCTGTTGCCCTCACTGAAGTGCTCACACTTTGTATTCACAGTTTAACCTCAGCTGCTTTCTTCGTACCAGGTGATTCTCACACTTCCAGTGTTTGTTTCTCAACTTCAGCTGAATAAAATTTGGCCACTTGCAGGTATCTGAACAAAATACCAGTAAATGTGGTGTCTACCAGCTCTCTAGGCTGTTTTGGACACTGATATTTTTGTAAATTTTGCCTCTGTGCACCATCACAATGAATTTGAAATGAAGTACTGAAGATCTACTTGTGTTCTAAGAAAAAAGTTTGACTTACTAGTCTTTCCATTTGGATCAGGTTAACATAGGTAAACTTATAAGGATTATTTTTAACTAGATGAAAATCCTTTGGAGTTAACAAGTGCTTTGAGTCCAGAACCCATACACGCCATCTCCTCCATGTTTGACAGATGATGTGGTAGCTGTGGGTCGGGAACTGTTTCTTTCCTTCTCCAGACTGTTCTCTGTTCCACTGTTGTGGTTGTGTGTGGTGGTCCAAACCCTCAGACATTCTCTTAGGTTTCCTTTCATTTTAGCCACGAGGCTTCTTTCTTACCCAATTCTCGTCCAGGGGCTCTTTGGTGGCGCAGGAGATAATGCACCTCCCCCCTCTGTTGTCCCAATCGCTGCAACACCTCCAGCATCCGCTCCCCCTCTCCAACAACACGTTCTGATTGGTTGTAAAAGAATATACTCTGTTACAGAGACCGGATGACTCAATTAAGACATAACTACACTGCAAGGCCAAACCTATCTGTGGACACACAGTTCTTGTCACTTAAATGTTACATTAAGGCTTCCTTTGAGATACTTTTTACCATATCTTTAATACAGCCAGAGTCATACAGCAACTTAATACTAGTATAATTATTAAGTGACTACAGGCAGTTTGGGTATCCACTTACAACAAGACACTCACCTGAGCCTCTCCATATCTCAGCCAGGTAGCAGTCAGTCTCACCAGGCTCCTTGCAGAGCTCCACCACATCTCTGCACAGCGTCTCTGGTGTGACGGGGACCTCGCTGAAGTGCTGGTCATTGTTGCCGAGGTACACAGTGAGGAACATCTACAATTAAAAATAAAATTGCATTTTGAGAATTCATGGTTCCTATTGTAACCCATTCATATGTTTTCGCTGCATGTTAAGAAACCAGCTGGTGGTGTTAACACTGCTTTATGAACTCTCTAAACTCCTCAACCTTGCTAACAAAAACTAAACATTCTTTCCAGTCATCTGTTCATATTCTGCCAGGTACTATCCAGGTACGAGTCCGTGAGGTAGCAGACAATGCAGAGATGCCTAGACCTCCTCCTCTCCAGCCACTGCCTCCATGAATTACCCTGTGCTTAGGTCGAACAATCTGCAAAGATGTCCAGAACCTGCGCAGAGCACCACCCACAGAACCACGTTCTGCCAGCTGATGAGACCTGTTGTCACTGGGCACCTCACCCAGGAGTCGGGGAGGAGGACTGTGCCATATATCACTCACAATAACACCAGTATTTTTACATGATATAAAAATGTCATATCACAATATCATTACTATAGCAACGCCATGTGTTTACATTCCCTAGTGCGCACAACAACGAGACAAACACGGGGCGATTTAGTGCATTGAGGGAGCCACTTCGACAACCTCCAGCAAAGCACAATAATTAGCAAAATATGCATAAAAAAAATTGTTCCCACTACAACAAGGCTGGGAAGGAGGAGATGGGGGCAGCCGGTGATATGCAACCCAAATGCCAACAAATGACTCCACCAAGCCTCGCTGGAGCACTACATGTGACAGAAAGAGCAAATTGCTGATGCGGTTACATGGTGGAGAAGCAGGGCTTTGAGCAGTAGGTTAAAAAGCTTAACCCAATATACACTACTAGCCCAGGTAGAAAATAGTTCAGTTTTATTATCTCACAATATTATGTAGCTCCTGATAAGTTACACAGTTAAGTTACTTTAATTACTGTTAAGATGGTGTGCAGTTCTTTTTTAACCTTTTTCTTAAAATTTCTAGGGAAAACACTACAGAGGGTCCTTTTGTCCCTACATTTGATTTATGCTTTGACACTACTATTGCTACTTGTTTCAGTAGATTCACACTTCAAATTAGGAATGGTGTCAGTGAAGCAACTCACTGGAAAAGGATGGAAAAAATTCCTTCATGTATTATAAATGCTGCTGCCAGCAAGATGGAAGCATCAATAAAATGTTCAGTATTTTTTTTCCTATATTGTCAGAAATGTTATCGCAAATATTCTTGCAATATTGTGAAATAATTTTGAGGCTTTATCGTGCACCCCTGTCAAGGAGGCATTCTGATCAGATGTCCAAACCACCTCAGCTGCCTCCTTGCAGTGTGTTTGAGTGGCTCTACTTCCTGAATGATCAGACATCCCATTCTGACACCCACACAGCCCTCAGATCAGGCTCATTCTGCTACATACCCATTATATATTAGATTTTTTTGTTCCTACTCAGAGCTCAAAGGCATGGGCAAAAGTCAACCAGTGAAATCATCACTTTCACAGCACACCGGTACAGCATCCACACAATTAAAATAGCTGCAGATCTGTTAAAGTGTGGAAACCAACAGTGGAATAGTCTAAACAGACTGTTAATCGGTAAAATAGTATGCAATATGAAAAGCTCATCCCACAGGTCCGCTCAAAACAAAACCTGCCTTTTCACCTTTATTGCAGCTTTTGTGCTATTTAAGACCATGACAGATATTTGTGGACAGAACTCCCACGATGCAAAGAGCCATCTGTTACTCCAGCAGGGTAGGCCCAGAGCCAGATTGCTTCCCACAGCCCACCAACCTGCATGAAGGCAGCACTCAGCATTGTCCAGCCTTTACTTATCCTGTGAAGGAGGCACCAAGTGACAGCTTGCACAAAGACTTATCAGAGCTGCTTCTAAAGTTTCCCATGCACAAACCTGGTCTGAGGATTTGAACCTTTAACTTGGCAGCCCTGAGCTGGCTTCTCACATTTGCACAGTTGTTTCAGCCCTGATCTGTCTCTTCTTCATTCGACCTGGTCTAAAAAATGAGCCGCCTTTTTTGACCTCTGTTGGAGATTCAGATACACGGCTCACAGAGCAGAGATGAACTACAGCATCATCTGTCATCAGTGCTGCTAAAATAAAGCCAAAGTGAGAAAAGATTAAAAAAAACAAACATGTATAAACATATACAAACATGTGGCAACAAGAACCAAAAAAAGGGAGTTTAAAAAAAAAAGACCAAAAAAACAGTATTTTAAACAAAATGCTGCAACACTGTAGCATGTCACAATAACCATCACTTACTAACGTGTGTGTGAGAACGTCCTTACTTACACTGCAAAAAACAAGTGCATATGCATAATTATCACCAAATTTATTAAGCGTGCACATCAACCTAACCAGAATTATTGTGAACAAACAGGCTGTTGCAGTCTGCACAGGTAAGGGACACTGGAATCTGTTTAAATTAAAAGGTTAAAGCCCACACTTTCCATTTTATATTTTGTTTTCTTTATATGCAGTTTTTTTTTTTTTTAATTGTAATTCTGAGCATCCCTGCCTCGTGGGGGGGCCACAGGCTGGGGCACTCCTAGTGCCAGTCCCAAACCAAGGTAAATGGGGAGGGTTGCATCAGGAAGGGCATCTGGTGTAAAATCTTGGCCAAATAAAACACACAGATCATAAAGAATGAGATTTCCATACTGACAGGGTTAACTATGAACACCGCTGGTGCTGTTGGCCAACACGGTGCTGATGGAAACTGTTGGCTGAAGACAAAGAGGAGAGGGGGGAGGCATGTTAGCTGCAGTGAGGGAGATAGAAATGCAGGAGTGTGTTGGTGAGATCAGGGAATCTAAATGTAGGGAGTATAGCTGGTCAAGGCAGAGAAGTGGCTGATGTGAAGGAGAGAAAAGGGTAGATAATGTATGTGCAGGAGACCAGGTGGAAGGGAAGCAAGACCAGGAGCATTAGAGGATGATTCAAGCTGTTATACCACGGTGTGGATAGAAAGAGGAGGTGGTGTTGGGTAGGTGTTAAGGAGAAAAATGCAAAAGGACGGTGGTGGTGGATTTTGCAAAAAGGATGGAAATGGCTGTGGTGAACATGTACTTTAAGAGAGAGGAACACAGTAGCATAGGAGACTGGAGGAAGGTGCACACAGGAGGACTATGCAGAGGGTCCAATCTGAAAGAGACTCTGAGGTGGTGTCAGGGGAGAATGAAGTGGTGAAAGCTGAAGAAGGAAGAATGTTGCACAGAGTTCACAAAGGAGTTGAGACAGGCTCCGGAAGAGTTACCTGATGACTGGGAAAAGTACAGCTGAGGGAAACTGCCTAAAAGGTGATTAATGTATCCTCTTGACAGAGGAATACTAGAATACTAGACACAAGAGACAAAGGCTAAAAAATAAAACAGGAAACCAAAACATGACACCTAATATAGAGATGGAGACTTAACAAGACAGGGAACAGAGAGGAAGCAGGATGGTCTGAAAGAAGCAAATACAATACAAACAAACTTTATCCATGAACGGACACCAAGCAGCAAAAACAGAACAACAAAACTAGAAAAAATGTAAAAAGTAAAAGGCTGGCTGTGTGGAAGGCAGACTGTGGGCCCAAATGCAGGACTCAGGAAACAGGAATAAACTCAAAAATCGCCTTTAATTCACAAGAGTACACAAGGTTCAGCATTTGCAGAGCAGGAAATCCAAGTACAAGGAGGCTCTAGGAAAACAGGGACAGGGAAACATCCATGAAGGACGATGTGATGACAGACAGAGGGAGACTGAGACAATATAAACACACAAGATAATGAGGGGAGGGCTAACGGGTGGGAACACAACTGAGGATAATTAACCTATAGCAAAGCCTTACACAATGTGTGGGTCATTGCTTCAGTGTTAGGCTCAATAACTGTCAAAAAAATCAATGACTTTTTCTGAATTGTAATTTCATAAATGTAACAAATTTGTTAGATGTCACATTTTGAACAATATAAAATGAATATTATATTAATATAAATACATATTGAAACATTATTATAAATTATAGATAACTTAATACCCACCGGGTTGCTTCATGACATTATGATGCTCACCCAGATGTCATCTTATCCCCACATTGTTATCGTCTGCTCTGCTGCGCTAGACTTTAGCATTTTTATAGTGGCTTATTTCAATAAGCATTGATTTTAACAAACATTGATCAGCAATCAGCAGCTGCTCAGCTGCACCGTGAGGATTGAAAATTTGAACTGACCACTGCAGGCGCACACTAAACGTCAACAATCAAACACACGCAGGCTGAACGGGGTCGTAAGGTCTCTGTTCGATGCACAGCTAAACTGTCAAGTGTGCAAATATGTACATATAAAATATTTGTATACATCATATAAATGCTACCACTCAGTGTTTTTGCAAAGTTTCATCAAGATTAGGAGGCAGGGAACAACAAATCAAACAGAACAGGAAAACAAGACTCGACAAAAAAAAAAACCCAGACAAGACTGAAAGGAACTGAATGGGAACATAAAAGGGGACTAACAAACCTAACGCCATCAAAGCTGAAAACTACAGGCACAGTTGGTCCTGGCTCTGTGTCACTGACCAACAGCACTAAACACCATCATTACCAGAAAACTACAAATATAAAGCATGAACAAAAACTAAAAGAGTAATAATTTACAGAAAACTCAGAACCTCGGGTCCAAGACCACAGAAGCTACACAAAAATTGAGAAAACAAGACTTGTAAACTTCATAATACAGGAAGCTAAGTTAAAGCACAACTCTAAGCAAAGCAAACGTACAGAGAACCAAGACAACCGGGAACACCAGGAAGACTTGACTGAAAATGTAATGCCAGATTACTATCCCCAGGCTGCACAGCGGCATACTGCTGACATGTGCTTTGTTGTGATCACTGCTCCGCAGCGGAGACACATCTTTGCTCGTTGGCCAGAGGTCGCTGCTACGGCACTTAGCACTGCTTCACCTGCATTACACCTCTGCACCATCCACAGAGGGGGATTCAATGCAGATGATATCGTTTGGTCAACAATAAGAGCAGAGGTGTTAGAAGTACACCCATTCTGTACTTAAGTAGAAGTACAGATACTTGTTGTTAGAAAAATATTCTGTCAGTTGAAGTACTGATTTGGCTTCTTTATTCAAAAGTAAAAAAAAGTACAGGTTCTGAAATGTACTCAAAGTAAAAAGTAGCTCTATGAAGCTGATTCTGTTCATACTGTCTTTATACTGACTGTATGAACAGTATGTTGGGGTGAAAACTGACACGGCTCTTAACATGGACAAACAACTTTCCCTTAACAAGAAAGGTTGTTTAGGGTAATATTCATTTTATTTGTCCCATTTCACAGTTAAACTAAAAGACCCAGCAAATGGAAATGAACTGACATTTTCACAAACAGTATTTTACACTGCGCCCTGTTGTTTTCTTCTGCTTAGTTAGCTCGTTAGAGTTTTTTTTTTTATGCTACCGTCGGCTCCAGTAGCTGTTCTTGTCAAAAAAAATTAAATACTCCAGAAATATTTAAGCTGCTCCATTGTTAGAAATAAAACCAACAGACGCACTAATGGAAACAGTGAAAGACTGACAGAGATAAATTGGTCTCAGTGAGAAGCAATCAACCAGCCTCTCTACTGTCCCACATAAAGCCCAAAAAAACTGGAGCAGTGCAGTATTCCTTCAGGTTCATACAAAGTGGGTCACTCTCATCTGCCACCCAACTTAGGTCAACCAGGAAACACTGTAGCCAGTCCCAGTTAGAGACAAGAGAGGAGACAGTCTGCCTTTTGGTAGGCCCTGGTAATTGTTAATGCTGGTTACTGAACATCAACACATCCTGAGAACAGACCAAAGCTGACTGAGGTTAAACTGTGCTTATACTCAGCACTGTAGAGTATCAGAAGGAGGACTGATGAAGTAAAACTGGTACCATAAATACTCAGCTGAGATGAAAGACAGTCCACACCAGGCGTGACTCCTGAGTAAATACGTATTTAACAACCGTTTACTAGTGTTTAGCCAACTAGACCCTCCAACTCCAGAAAATTAGAGCAGAACATCTCTTTTCACTAAGGTTCTTAAAATTTAATCTGAGTATTTTTTTAGCAGAAGTTTTTTTGTTTGTTTGTTTTGTTTTTAAAGAGCTCTGCCTCCAAATTCAGTTTAAAATACACCTGAAAATGTTTTTACAGCTGGTTTGAAACTGTGTGCGCCCATACACACAAGGACACCGCAATAATGGAGTTGTTCTTTTCATGTTAATATGAGCCATGTCATAATGCAGGTTTGTGTTGTGAGATGCAGCATCTGTTGATGTAACGTTAATGCCGTATTTTAAGATATTCTTACTGACTTCGCATGTGGCTCACAAAATATGTCTTAATGTTATTAAGTTATTTTGTTATTATCGTTGCAGACTTGTGAAGATTGCACTCAACATCCCAGTTCAAAGTCTGGTCATCCACTGATGAGGCAGTTTCAGTCTGAAGAAGTCCTAAATTGTGGCAGCATTCCCAAGCCTCACGATCTTCAAGGAAAACACCTGGGAGATCTTTTTTCCAAGGAAAAGGCACAGCTGTAGGAAAGAGATATCTGCAAACCAGTTGCTGTTATCTTTGAGACTTCAGACACTGAGGGAAGGTGTGGACTCAGCATCTTAAATGCACCTCTGGAAAAAGATGAAAAATTCTAGCATCTCTTTCTGACACCATTTTCATGGATGCATGCAACCATTGCACCAAGGTTATTATAGTTAACTAACAAGAGTGTTCCAGTTATAGTAAAGCCAGTGGACAAGTGTGTGAAGTTTGAACAGTATTCATCTATGGTGTGAATGTGAACATATCAGGTCACATCGTTCAAGTTATGGTCAACGTTGAATTGTTTGTGGAACAGATGCCGCCGAAGCCAAGCTTGATTTTTTCTTTGAGAAAGCCGAGCTAACTTTTTCAAGTTGACAAAATTAACTAAAATAAATATATAGAGAATGTATCCTCAGTTCTAGTATTCATTAGCCCGATGAGGCTTTGGACATGCTCAGTGAGACTGTGGCTGTCAAACCTGAGAGTCAACTGCCTTCAAAAAGTTCAGTGTTTTTATTATAATACCAACACTGACTTTCCTAAATCTGGCCTCTGGCATATGTCCTCCATGCAACTAATACTTAACATTGAAATGAATAAAAACTAAAATAAAATGAAACACATAAAGGCTAAACTGAAGCAAGCAAACCCACTGAAAACTCAAACTAATCTGAATCAAAAATGAAAAGCAAAATTTGCTTTTAAGGAGCTAAACCTTTTTATTTCTTTTAAATGGTCTTGAAATTAAAGAGGACAAGGAGACTTGGTGGTGGAATGAGGAGGTACAGGAAGTATTCAAAGGAAGAGGTTAGCAAAGAAAGGTGGCATAGTCAGAGAGGAAGAAAAGCAGACAGGTGTACTAGGAGGCTAGGCATATACAAAGACAGGAAGAGGAAAAGGCTTACAGTGAGTTGTGAGGCTGGACCCTAAAGGAGAAAAGGACTTTTACAGTGACTACCAGAAGGACCTGTACTGTGGTTTATATTTTAGCTAAGCACAGAGATGGAGCTGAAAAAATGTGCACCAGGTTAGGGTGATTAAGGATTGCAATGGAAATAATCTGAAAAGTGAAGAGATTGTGTTTAGAAGATGGAAGGAGTACTTTGAGGAACTGATGAATGCAAAAAATGCATTAGGATAGATGAAGGACAGTGAATCAGGAAGTGCAGAGGATTCGTGAGGAGGAAGTGAGGGCAGCTATGAAGAGGATGAAGAGTGAAAAGGCAGTTGGGACAAGAGGAACTGTGGTGCTGCATGAGGAAGTCAGGAGGGTGGTGCGGGACATGTATGACGGTGTTTTACATGCGGTGCTGGCCGACAGAAACAAATAAGATGCCGGGACATTTTCCCACCTGTGTCCTCACTCTATGTTTCGATGTAAACATATTTGTTCCTTATATTGAGATGATGATTGTTATTCTCTCACTGATAGATTCAAAAACTGCACTGTAAAAGTAGCCAGAAATGCACGACAGGAATCGATGGTAAAGAACAGGCCATTTTGGAAGCAAAATAAAAAGAAATGAGGGCTGAGTCGAGACTTTTGCACAGTCCTGTACATGATTGAATTTCTTAAGTGGGCGAAAGACTTTTAACCGTGATGCAGCTACACTGCCATCCCTGGCTTTCCTCCAGTACCTTCTGAGGAGATGAACAGCTCTTTCAGCAACCTAAGACCAGCACAACTCCAAGCATCTGTGAGGGGGACGTACAGCAAAGGCTGAGTGCAACAATAGTTTTCTTGGCTTTTTCTGTTAAGCAGAAATCAAGCACATCAAGCAGGCTCTGGTTTCCTGCACTATAACCACAGACCTCTTTTGGAAGTAGATGACCATCACTTGATGCCAAGATTATTTTGAACAATGTTATATAGAAAGATGTTGCTGTGAGTTTATGTCCACAAATCTCAATTTGCTTGAGGTCATTTAATAAGGACAATATACATTTTCATCCATCTAATATGTCTGCCTGCTATTTTTCTCTCTCCCATTCATATCCTACTAGGCCTATGTGGAGACTTTAGATGGGCCCTATCATGCAGATATGTGAAAAAAAAAATCAAGTTGCAACTAGCAGTCCTGACAGACTGCATTGTAAACACCAGACCAGGCACAGGTCAGTGATGGTCACTGAGACTGGAAACATGTGACAGCGCCCTAAGAGTGCCCCAGCCCCTGCTAGTCAACAGGCCGAGGCCTTAAACTCCTGTGGCCTCAGCTCCTAATCCAGCCAGGAATTAGAGCTGCATCACGCTGCTTAGCACCACCACAACCCCCCCCCCCCCCGCTGTGAAGGATGACTAACGATCCATCTACTGTCTGAAAGACGTCAACAGCTTCATCTTAATGATCAACATGGAGCCGTCTCCTAATCCTATTATTGCCCAGTCAACAACTGAGGCACCAAAAACACGTCTGGACACACATAGTTCAGCTTTAACCAACAAAAGAAACTTTTTTCATCTTTGATAAATTCTGCAGCTTATTTTTAGCAAATTAAAAACCTTTTAGGCCCTTTTTGTTGGTGCTCAGATTTAGAACTGCAAACTCGACTGTTTTTCTGAACTGCTGACGCAGACGGCTACGCAGCACCGAGAGTCCACAAACTGTCAAGCTGGAAATCTGGGACTGAATGTCTGCTCTGAGTCACCATCTTAACTTCTTCCATTAGATTCATTTAAAAGTGAATCATTATTTGTCAGCATGTTACTATTTCAGGGAAACAACTCTGTTTACACGTCTGGGTACAAATGTGTTTTTCATCAATGAAAAAAAAAACAGTGGATCACTAATTTAATTAAATAATTTGTGGAATATCAGTTATTTGCTCTACATTAAGTGGGCAATTCAGGAAAATCTGTCAGTCATTTCTGTCAATCTGTAATCCTGATATTAGAATTAAAATCAGAACTAAATCTTATCTGAAACATTACAAACCAGAGAGGGGAAAAAACAAAAAGGTCAAAGAATATTGTTTTTGGAGTGAGCAGGCAGCATATCACTACCCAAACTAAACAGAAACACATTTCACGGTCAGTGCGCCGACTTAGGTTTGCATCCAGTTCTTGTATCGGTTCTATTTCTGCTCAGGGAAACGTGCTGACAGCTGGCACACTGCAGGTGACATCCCAAATGTTTTGTAGGCACCATGGATGGCTGGAACCATATGGCCGTCAGCCTCACGTGATGTACCAATATTGGATTAGCAACACAAACACAGCCTGCTGTCTAGGATAGCAACACAGTGAGCAGCATACATGCAGGATGCTTCCACACATCCACTGTTATCATCAGAAGACATTAAAGGCACATCTGATTGGCTGGCAGTTTTTTGTTGAATCCTATACTGGGATGTGTCATACATACTTACTAATCCTCTATTCAGGCATAGCTTTTGTCAAAGTGTGGCTTGTTATGATGATATTGGTGTATTTCACCAGACAATAAAGCAGCCTACCTAACAATTTATATTACACGATTAAATCTACCAACCTAACAATGACTGTCAGTTGGGTTAAGTAATGTTTACTTATGTAAACAGTGTGAAGTTGAAAACTGATTGGATAACCCAACTCACAGATGTGTGCTGAAAAAAAATATGCCATAAATGATAAAAGTAAGAGTCAAACAGAAAATGTTAAATAGCAGAACCTGAAAGTCCAAACTCAAAACTCTGGGTCAAAGACTCAGAACCATGACAGCATCACACAGCTGCTGCAGATTTGTCAGCTGCACATCCAAGATGTGAATCTCCGGTGCATCCCAAAGGTGCTGTGCTGGACTGAGATCTGGTGACTGTGGAGGACATTTGAGTGCATTGAACTCATGTTCAAGAAATCCGTCTGAGATGAGCTGAGCTTTGTTACATGATCTTATCCTGCTGAAAGCAGCCATGGTGACGCTGTGGTCATAAAATGATGGTGCAATAATACTCATGCAGACTGTGGCATTCAAACAGTGTTCAATTCGTACTGAGGGGCTAAAGCGTGCCAAGAAAATATGCCCCACAAAGCAGGATGGATCCATGCTTTCATTTTGTTTATTCATTAGACTGGCCAACGTTTATCAAAACTAGCCTCAGTTTCCTGTTCTTAATCGACAGAGGTCAGAAAACCACCCAGTGTGGTTTTCTGCTGCTGTAACCATCTGCTTCTTGGTTCAATCTGCTGTGCATTTAGTTCCATTCAATTCAATTTGTGCCAACAACAGTCACCTCAAGGCACTTTATATTGTAAGGTAAAGACCGTACAATAATTACAGCGAAAACCCAACAGTCAATATGATCCCCTATGCGTAAGAAGTTTGTGACAGTGGGAAGGAAAAACTCCCTTTTAACAGGAAGACACCTCTAGCAGAACAAGGCTCAGGGAGGGGCAGTCATCTGCATTGGCCCGTTGGGGGTGAAGTAACACTACAAAAGACACACTGTGGAAGAGAGCCAGAGATTAATGATAACTAATGATTAAATGCAGAGTGGGGTATAAACAGAGTGAAAAGAGGTGAATGAAAAGAAAGACTCAGCGCATCATGGGAATTCCCCAGCAGCCTAGGCCAGCTGAAGCCTTTTCAGGGAGCTTTTAGGACAGCCTGATAGTAATAAATTTCAATAATCCAGCCTACTAGTAATAAATGCATGAACGCGTTTTTCAGCATCATTCTGAGACAAGATGTTTCTAATTTTAGAGATACTGCAGCCTATTTGCCATCTTTGTCAGTTTTGTCCAGTGGAATAAGCTTCATTAATACTGACCACTTAGAGTGCACACAGAGTCGCTGTGAAAACCAAATTGCCCCAGATTCATCCATCAGTCTGTGTGATTACACAACAAAAGCCAGTCTACTACACAGAAGGTCTAAATCAAAATTAGTAAGGCAGTTATGTATGGCATACAGTTTGCTTGTTCTCCATATTGGCATCCTTTATTTTTTCCTATAAGAGGATGTCAGCAGGAAGGTGACTTGACTACATTTGAATACAAATGTTTTCAGCCAAAAGCAGCACAAAAGGTGTGTTCACCTGCTAAATGTTACTGAAACAGCTGCCACACAACACCCTGCTCGCACTGTTAGCTGCTCTTACACAACCCAACTGAAACTAACAGAGGCTTTTATATTTCTTGTGGCTCAGCTGTTCTCTTATCACAAAATCATGTATTCATGAGTTATCAGAAAGGCAGATGTCAGAATCACTGCACACAGAGGGGCGATTCTAACAATTACAACCCCCCCCCCAACCCTAAACCAAACAGGTCTGTAACCTCGCCCCATCAATATTAAGCTAAAATAGAAAAGTGCTGTGCAGTGAACATTAAAGTCAAAACGGTCCAGTCTGAGCACATAAATGAAGCCAGAGTGGAACAAGCTCTGACTTTGTTGTCACCTGAGAGACGAGAATGTGAGCACCAGGCTGATGCTGTAAATTAGCACGAAGGTCACAAATGCTTTAGCTCCTCATTGTCTGAGGAATACTAACTAATAGTGTTCCCATATAACCTTGAACAGTGTGTGTGTGTGTGTGTGTGTGTGTGTGTGTGTGTGTGTGTGTGTGTGTGTGTGTGTGTGAGAGAGAGAGAGAGAGAGAGAGAGAGAGAGAGAGAAAGAATTCCTGGTCACTGTGGCAACAGTTACCAAGCAGCACAGTGAGCTCCACTGAGCCCTGCCTGGAAGATGATGAGGATGTAGTACAATGAACAGGGTGTGCTGCCTTTTAAAGAAAGCTTGTGTGAAACATTTAAGGGTTCCTTCATTGTCATGAATCACAAGAAGTGGTCTGTTTGTGCTCTTCCTTCTCATATATTTTATATAGTGTTACAGTGCTGGAGGTTTATGTTAGACATAGACAAAGTTTCAAAAATAATAAGGTAAGCACATGCTCAGGTAATTCTAATAGGCTGTTCTAAATGCTCCACTTTAGACTGCTTTTTTTTTTTTACCCCATTTCTATATCAATGGGATTCATTCAAAAACACTGCATACACACAAATCTGTGAGTAAATCTTGTATACGAATGTTTCACACACAGATCGGTGATTCATCACTATTTTTATACCCCAACAGGCATCGTAGTCAGATGCCTGAACCACTTCAACTGGCTCCTTTCAGTGTGGAGCAGCAGCGGCTCTATTCTGAGACCCTCTCGAACAACTGCAGTCTTCACCCTCTCTCTAAGGGAGAGGCCAGTCACCCTTCGGAGGAAGCTCATTTCCGCCACTTGTATCCATGATCTCGTTCTTTAGGCAAAAATCAGTGTTGGCAGGTCACATTTACAGAAAAATCAGAATCATCCAAAAAAGTTACAACTGGTACACCACGAGCTTGAAGGGCAAGGGGCTAAAACTGCTTATTTCAGACAGAGGATGCACCAGGGACAAGTCTAAGACAAATAAGGATAGTTTTGAACTTTGAAAATAAACATAGAGAAATGGAAAAAAGCATAATAGGTCACCTTCATTGACCAAGTTCATTTTCAATTTAAGACTAGAGTGATCTGATCATTGTACGAGCTTTCTCCAAACACCATGTATAAAAAAATCATGACATCTAGAGTGGCATTTACTGTCTATAGAACAATAATGTCTGTAAGAGAAGTTCACCTCACCACTTCCTCATCAATAGACTCTGTTTCCTTAAACAGAGCCCATAAAGTTCCTCTCTCATCTACCATTCAGCGTGCAAAAAAACTGACCATGCATATAAATAACTGCAGCTGAAACATGTCAAGGTGTCAACTGCCTGATTTTCAGTCAATTGATGACATTTTGGCTTCAGTGGTCACTTCGCACTACGTCGGGTTTACAGCCATGAGTGGCTGCCACAGACAGAGCAGTCTGGTGAAGAGGGGGAAGTCTGACATGTGACAAACAACCAGATTCAAACCCGGACACCACTCTAATCCACCAGGACCACAGCCCAAAATGTCAGTGTTCAGCAGAAGTACGACTGAGGATTTAGCAGCCACTGCAGTGCGCACAAGAAGGTCAACGCTCATTTATGCTCGTAAGACGACAGAGCACCACCATTCAGCATGAAGACAATGGTGCAGTGAGCTGTTATTAGTGAACACACAGCTGGTCTCAGAGCATCTGGTTGTGACATTCGTGAAGTCTGCTGTCTTTCAGCCACTGCAGACAACCAGACAGGAAACAGCTTCCTCTCTCCTCAGTTCTGCATCCTCTGCGTCACCTGCGATTGCTTTAAGACGTGAGGAACATCGAACCCGTCTTCCATCTGCTGCCTAACTGATCCGGTCAAGTTTTCCTGTTTAAGCTTCCTCACACTGCATTCAGCAGATACAGGGGATTATAGGGGGAAGGAGGGTTCAGACCTCCCTTCCTGGGAAAACATACCCGTCTCCATCAATGTTATTTTTAACTATAGCAGCATGGTTTTTACACATATAAATCATTTGTCATTGAAAGCACTTTTTGAAAGACTGCTACTCCCGTATGCTCTGTGGAATCTTTGACTAATTTTCAAGCATTTTGGTTTGTTACAAATGCCAGATGTCTATTTATAATACAGGATATTTGGCTACATTTTGAATGTGGGTTCTCATATTAAAACACTCTATTATCTGTAGATAGTTAACCACAATATTTCTGTATTTAATGCTGTGTAAAAACCTGACATTACTGAAATGTATTATTGGCAGTATGCCCATGCCCAGCATCTTTGTCATGACACTTCAACACCCTGAAACTCCAACACTTACCTATCTGCAGTGATTTCCAGCAAAGTTCCTCTGTAGGCTACTCAGTAACTGAAGAACAGAACTGGACTGGTATTTATGTGGCAGTTTTAACTATCCCACATCCACAGTCATGGTGGATTTGGAATCAGTTACCTAAAATGCAAGCCTTTGGATTGTGGGAAGAAACTGCAGCATTCCCAGGAAACCCATGTGGGCATATGGAGAATATACAGACAGACAGATGATTGTGCCACCATACCCATGTCAAATGTTGTAAAACTCAACCTATATAACTCAACCCCCCCCACCCCCCCCCCACCACACACACATGCACACACACAGCCGAGACATTTGATGGACGAGAATTTGGGACAAAATGTGTTTGTTTGCAATTTCTGATGCTCAGTAACCTGCATTTTTTCCGAAGTATTTTTTTGAGAGATATTTTGAAGTTAAGATAACAAACACTGGAAATATTAAAAATTCAGGATATATCAAATTCCTGACTTTCCACCTCCTTTTGATTTGATTGGTCTGTCTTAGACAGACGTGGTTGTAGTGGAGCTTCTGTGATTGGTCACACCAGAAGGCCCGTCCTATAGTGCGGTAACTCACTCAGTTTTCAGAGAACTAGGGTTACCCTAGTAACTAAGCATTTCTCCAGCATCACAGCTGCACAGCTGTGATGAGTAAGTGGTGTCAGTTTTCTGCAATGCAGTCAAGGAATACAAATTCAGCAATCATACTAAAGTAAATACATTTCACTGTGTATTGTACTGTGTATAACTGTGTATATGACAAATAAACCTTATCCTATCCTATCGTATCTTATCTTATCGTAAAGTTACTAACCAGCTCACTTGCAGTACATAAGTTCTTCAATCATCTGCATAATGAAAAAACAGATAACCAAACATGCCCTTTTCTTGCTCACTCACTCTACTATAAGTTGATTTCAGTTTGTGTGGAGCAAGGAGAAAAACAGTAGAGCACTTTACAGTTTCTGAGGAGTAGGAATATTACTCATTGTTCTGTGTTCTCAGGTTCCCAGTCATCCATTCAGGGGCGTCTCTGCAGCTTGAAAAATGTGACTGGACTTCTTTAAGTTTCCTCCAAAAGGCTTCAGTTCATGTACTGAAGAAGCCTTTCAGAGGAGACCTGAAACATCTTCAAAAAACTTAAAGAAGTCCAGTGGCCTCAGCCAAGCTGCAGAGACTGCTTTCATTGTTACTGCATAAAGGGACATGGAGGCAAAGTGCAACTGCACCCATGCCACAAACAAGTATGCAAAGACACAATCTAACACAAAGCTAAGAATACTGGACCCACAGTGATGTTAAAGCTCAATGTCTGCACAACAACAGAAATTAAAACTACAACTAATATAATTATTTCAAAAGATAAATATACTGCATACTGACACATCACAAAGTTAGCCGAATCTAAGCACAAGAAAAATGACTTGTGGGATAAAACTTGTTAAATATGTTGTGTTATTTCAGGGCACATTGTTCATTAAAAAAATGCTTTCCAGGATTTCTGTGGCTATGTAAGGAACTCCTGAAGCAGTTGTGTGACGGTGTGTGCTTTAAAGTTGTGTATACGCGGTTTATTAAAGCGCAAAGCGTTCATCCACTCACCGGCATCATGCTGGCCGCTCTCTGCTCCGCCGCACCACCGCAGCTCACACCGTCAGCGCTTCAGAGCGTCCTCCGCTGCTCCTCCTGTCGCATCTGCTCTTATTCCTCTGCTTTCTCCTGCTGACCTGTTGCGGCGAGTCTGCGGCTTCCGTCTGTGAGCCGCTGAAGAGCCTCCAGAGAAACGCGCTGCAGCAGGATCGCGCTCACAAACCACAGATCCTGACCACGATCAGCTCCAGCCTCAGACTGACGTGCGTGCGGCTCAGTCACGGACGCGGACACCAACCGCACCTCCACCGATGAAAACACTTCCGGTAACGGTTTTACAGAATTAAAGAGACACGTTCTGGTCGGTGTTTGCAGCGGGCACATCTGCGATTCATGCAACTATAATAATTCATAATACACACAGTATTAAAAGTAGGCTATCCCTCACCTTCTGCTATCACTCCACATGGAAAGCATATGTCACTCCTACGAATCGAAGCATTTTATTTGCTTGGCATGCCATCTATTAGCATAAACATCTTTTTTTATGTTCACTTAAGTTCTAAAAACAGTGAGAGTGTCACTTGGAGCCAAAGCTAATAAAGAGAAATAAATAAATAATTTTATATGTTTTGAGTCCCTGCTTTGGCCCGCATTATCATTGTTGTGAGAACTGTCAGGAGCACAGACTGAAAACAGGCAAAAAAGTAGCTTTAAAGCTACTCTGTCCAGGGGTCTTTTTCCACATGTAAACATGTGAGAAATAAATTTTCCTTTTACTGTTCCTCAAGTTGCTCCTTGATGCTCTGCCTGTATCCTAGGTTATTTTAAGAATTTAAATTGTCAAGCGTAAAAATCCACCTAGCCTCAGCCTACAGTTCAAAACACATTTGGCATGCCAAACCAAACCTGGAGGAGTTGGATTAAGTTGGAAAGTTTAAGGTGGAACAATTAAGAGTAGATATATGTAGTAAAGCCTGAAATCAAACTGAATTTGTGAAGACTGTGTATCAGACACCAAAACCTTTGACTGATTGAAGACATTTCCTCTTCTGTGAAAGAGTGTGGGAAGCATGAAGACTGCACAGGTTATAGAAAAATGCTTTGAATTTTAGACTCCAAAAACATTGTCTGGAGTCAGCAAAAGCAAAAAAAAAAAAAAAGTTACCAACTGAAACTGGCCACAGACATTACATACTAATTCCTAAATAACTCTTATAAATGAGGCAGAACCGTAGTGACTTGCCATTGGCTGCTCAGAGACTCAGCAAGTACGATTGGAAACGTCAAGCTGTGTTTCCTGAGCTTAATAACTGGGGTAAAAGATAAGGTGAAGCAAAGTGTTCCTTCAATGCCCATCAATCCTGACCAGCAGGATTTTAGCATGTATATTATGAAACACCCACAGAATCTCCAGTGGAGCAGAGTAGATACGACGGTGGTCTCACACATTTTACATTTTGAAAATAACAGATGATAAAAATGTTAGAGCTTTGGATTCACTTTCATTAAGTAAGCTGCATTCCTCATGCACCTTTTTACATTGGAGATTCACTAATCTTGGCTGTACTGCTAGGCAAGTTAGCCAAATATTATTCAGAAAAAACACAGTGATGTTCCATTAATATCTTCCAAAAATGCTTTACAAATTCACACTTTCTTGGCACTTTGCAGGAAGCTCCCATTGTTAAACATATCTAAAACTGTTAATGCGAATTTGGGTCAAGTCTTGTTTAGAGTGTGAAGGGAAGGAAAAGGCGGATTACAGTTGACTGCAGGCCAGTCCCTTCCAGCAGCCCACATCTAACACAGTTGTCCAAACTAATCCATCTCATTATAATCAGCAGTCCCTCTCCACATTTTACTGTATGCCCTCAATGTGCCAAAAATATGTAGTTAAAAATATGTAGTAAATCTGAATATAAGGTAACATGTTAGTAAATGTCAGCTCATCAAAATTATTTAAATTTAGCATCAAATTTTAACCTGCATCATTTTAAAGAGTCTTTTCAATTTCACCCAGTCGTATAATAATTGTCTCTATTATTTAATATATCTGGGTCTAGTGTTTGGTTTGGAGGAACTGTACACAGTAGCATTAAAACTAAAAAAGCTTTAGGGACTAGTCTGTAATGTTTCCTTAAGAATTAGGTGAGAAAAACAGTACCATATTCTCTCCTGTGCAGTTATTATGGTATGTTACTGGAGCCAGCACCTACTTGGCTGGTCTTAGTTTAAAAATAAGTGTAAACTTCACAAAGCTGCTGCTCCCATAGTTTAGGATATAATGTACTTATTAAACAAAATGATTTTCTTCTCTTTTCATGAAAGCAAAATTTCAAACTGTTCCTTTAACAACCTAAATGACCAAAAGGCCTAGCGAATTGTTTCATTTACTTGGCACATTGAGTATAAAGTATTTTATATCTTGCAATCAATGCTGCCCCATATTTTTGCATCGACTGTGTTTATTCATTGGATTATTACCAAGTTCTAATTTTATGCATTTTTTTTTTCACTGTTTGCAATGTGACTGTGTTCTGTACTTTACAGTCATGCTCAGGTCACATTTGCTTTGGTGCCTACAGTAGCCTTAGGGCTCTCCCAGATGGCTGATGACAGATGCCCACAATTGCTGCTGCCCTTGGTTGAAGAGCGATCCCTCCCCCTGATTAAAAAAAAAAAAAAGTTATTCCTAAGTTCCCACAAGGTCCCAGTTTTCCCATTTGGCTTACCCTGATTTTACTCATAATTTGCTCTCCAGTATTTTTTTTATCATTTAATGTCTGCTGCCTTTGTTTTTATTTAAATAGCTCTGTTTGTTTGACCTCCCATTTAGGGTTTCTCCTCTTCTCTCCTCTCCTCTCCTCTTCTCTCCTCTCCTCTCCTCTCCTCTCCTCTCCTCTCCTCTCCTCTCCTCTCCTCTCCTCTCCTCTCCTCTCCTCTCCTCTCCTCTCCCTGTGCATTTTTAGCTCAGTTGTTTCGAAGGAAAACTTGAGCAATTGTCCGAGCCTTAGTGTCTGCGGTGTCTGTTCCACAAATACTTTAACGTTGGCCATAAATCGAAAGCGATGTGACCTAGGATGTTCAAATTCACACCAGAGATGTATCTACTAAAAATCTCAGGCAAATTCGAATCTCGGCAGCCTTGACCAGAAGGTTAAGGTCAGAGGTCAAGTTTTCTGAAAATCTTGCGAACGCAGAAACTTGAGAACAATGTGACCTAGGATGTTTAAATTCAGACCATAGATGCATACTGTACAAGCTAGACACTAAATGTGTCAAGTTCTTCCACACCAAACTCGCTCATCCATGTCTTTATGGACCTTGCTCTGTGCACTGGTGTGCAGTCATGTTGTTCCCACAAAGTTGGGACCATGAAATATCTTGATATGCTGCAGCATTAAGAGTTCCTTCCGTTGGGCCACACCATAATCTCCCCCCCTCCACCAAACTTGATGCGATGCAGTCAAACAAGTACTGTTTTCCTGGCAACTGTCAAACCCAGACTCATCCTTTGAATTGCCAGATGGAGAAGCGTGATTTGACTTGGATGTAGCTGCTCGGCCATGGAAACCTATTCCATGAAGCTCTCTACATACTGTTCTTAAGCTAACCTGAAGGCCACATGAAGTTTGGAGGTCTGTAGCGCTTGACTCTGCAGAAAGCCGGTGACCTATGTGCATTATGTGCCTCAGCATCCGCTGTCCCTGCTCTGTGATTTCACATGGCCTACCACTTCATTGCTGAGATTTTTGTTGTTCCTAATCACTTCCACTTTGTTGTAATACCACTAACAGTTGACTGTGGAAAAATTTGTAGCAAGGAAATTTCAGGACTGGACTTGTTACACTGGTGCCATCCTATCATGATACCATGCTGTAATTCACTGAGCTCCTGAGAATGACTCATTCTTTCACAAATGTTTGTTGAAGCAGTAGATGCTTGATTTTACACACCTGTGACCATGGAAGTGATTGAAACATTTCAATTATTAGGATGGGTGAGTGAATACTTTTGCCAATATGGTGTATGACCCGTGTTGATATTAACTCTGTCCAAAGTCTAAGATGGACAGATTTTAAGGAGAGGAGCACAAAGAAAAAGCTAAGTGGCTCACACAACCTATCCCTCCACCGCTGTCTTTGTTTGATGAATACTTGATCCTTTTCCTCTTTCCCCTTTATAGCTACCTAGCTTAGGCCTCAGTCACACAGGCTTAGAGACCAGTAGGTGAGCTCCTGGCAACCTGTGGTCTCTAGGGAAAAATGTGTGCTCCCCAACCGGTTGGCGAGTATTTGCTGGCTGTCAAGATGTGAAATTATTTGCAAAGAAGGTACTTCACCAAAAACCTCATTGTGGTTGCTTTGATCGCTAGCAGAATGCCTGAGTTGTTTGTAGTTTGTGTGGAAGATGCTGACTTGTTTGCACACACTTACTAACCATTAACATTAGTAGGAATTCTGAGATTCATGCTGTTTAACCTGTCTGAAAAAGTTAAAGTCTGCAAATATCATGTAGGTGAATTGAAGAAAGATGTAGAGTCTGCATCTCTGTTTATAACAAATGACCTAAAACATGCAATAAACTGTTGTAGTACCTTAAAGGTAAAAACACACTATACATCACATGGAAAAAAATGCATTATTCTCTGCTAATTGGGAACTGTGGCCCATCACCCTTACTCCATATGACAGGAAATACACACACTGCACACATACAGTGTCTGCCTGGCTGCATACCAGAAGGCACTTCAGTTTAAGAGACTCCAACTGGGCGACAGAGATTACGTTTTGTCATTCCTGACTGTGGCCTACCTCAGCAGTATTTGCGCAGTGCACAAATGATCTTTGTGTGAATGTGTCAAGGCTGAAGGAAGATTAAGTGCAAGGATGGGGATTTATTCTAATAGGCATGGGCACTGGGTCCCTCCGATTATGAAAATCTTTAAGAGTTTGTGCCAAAATGTGGATTATATTTACATTGCTTCTCTTTCCCTCCAATAAAGCAAAAGCATTTAAGAAAATTGGCAGCATTTTAAAATTTTAAACAGTGCAGTTATGCAATTTGTGTAGTATTATTATTATTAATGGTTATTACAATTAGATGGATATGTTATATATCAAATAACAAAAAAGTCAATAATAACAGACTTCCAAATCTTGCTGTACTGTACTGAGAACAGGATCTTTGCTTTGGAGTGAGCTACTTCTCTAAAGTTAAAGTCACAGGTCACAGAGGGATACCTGCTACCTCGCACTAGTCTTTAGTGAAGTGTTGACATACACTTTGACTTGTCATTGCATAGACAGCTGCCCACACCTCATCAGTCCAATTCATGTGTATGGAAGTTTAAATGTGCAGAAGTATGATATGATGAGACATCAATGTTAGTTGTGTGCTTTCATTTTACTAGATGAATTCTGATTTCTTTGTAGCACAATCTCTAACTGAATGACTGGATAAATATGCACAGTTTAAGTGAATTAGAAACTATAAATTGGCTATAGATGTGAATGTGTGTGTTAGGGCTGGAGCAATTTGTTGACATAATCAATGACATTGAAATTAGCAAACATGGAATTTTAATGTTGACCCGTCATATTCCAAAACCGCATACATGATTTTGTAGCAGGAAGATATGGGGGCAGTATTGCCTCCATTGTATGCCAAAAACAACAATACTAATGAAGAAGAAAGTAACGTGAACAACATAATGATGGTGGAAAAGAGAGGAGGCTGGAGAAAATTAAAGAAAATGGAGACAGACTGTCAAAGGTGTGGGAGCATTTCACAGAAAACAAAAATAAAGCTGAATGCAGACTGTGCAAAGCAGAGATTTCCTTCCACGGCAGCATCACTGCAATGCATGAGCGTTTAAAGCGCCAGCACCCTGGAGCTGTGATGTCGACTCTGGATGGGTATGTTTTAGAGAGTTAGTGTGTTGCATTGATGTTATCACATTGATGCTGTTAATGTTTTTACAGTAATATTTCTGTTAGTTTACCTGTTGGAAACAAGGTCTCATGGATGATGTTTGCTAAGCAGTACCATTTCAGTGATGTTAGCTAACGAGTGAAGGACAATAGGTGCAGCTATGTTGTCTCCATTTTTTATTTCTGGCATTAATATTAATGTTCATTCTGAACTTCTTCATGAACTGAAACATCTGTAAACATTTCAGGTGTTTTGGACAGGAAAATCTTTTTGATTTAATTTGAAACCTTATTTGAACTTTTGGACAGAGGCCATTTTTATTTATTTATTTGCACATTATATTTTCATTAAAAAATAAAAAACTGTGTTCACTTTAATATGCATTGTTTATTTGATATTTATTGTGATTTCACTTTAATGTTAAAAATACATTTGATTCGTTTCAAACTCATATTTTTATGAGTCATTGTTTTAATTGTGAGAAGAGACAACAACGCGATATTCACAGGTGGGCAGTCGTTTTTTGTATTTACATATTTTGCTAGATACAGAAATGTCATAGCTTTAAATGCTAATGAAAACAATAAAACGCATGGAGGACGTTTTGTTGGTTGCGATTTTACGCAATTTCTGCAAACCAGTTAGAGGAAGGATACTAAAAGAATTATTGCTCTATCATATGTGGTTGCAGTTTGACCAACATTTGAAAACAGTTACGCAACTGGGAGGGGCGGCGCTCCAGTCGGTCACAAAGGAAGAGGTAGCATTCAGGTCGGAAAAGTGAAGTTAATATTTAGTAGCAAGGAAATTTCAGGACTGGACTTGTTACACAAGTGGCATCCTATCACCATACCACTTTGGAAGTCACTGAGCTCCTGAGAGTGACCCATTTTTTCACAAATGTTTGTAGAAGCAGTCTGTATGCCTAGATGCTTGGTTTTATACACCTATTGCCATGGAAATGATTGGAACACCTGAATTCAATTATTTGGATAGGTGAGTGAATACTTTTGGCAATATAGTGTACATACCTCATGCGACTCATTCAGTTTCAAAATGCGGGGATGGAGATGAATGAAATGTTCAGCTCAAGGCAGAAACAATTTCACACAAAGTGGCTGTATGTCCTTCATAAGCCAGTTTATCAGTGACTCACTAATTTCTCTTACTGTAAGCATTTCAGTAAATTCCATGAGTCAGAGGCAACTCAGGGAGACTGTGTAAAAAAAAATAAATAAAAGAAAAAAGTACTGACCCCAAATGTAACTTCCTGTAATGTAATGCAATTACAAAATCACATGACGAAATCATATTTTGATGAAATTGATGAAATGATGATAATTTTTGTAGTTGACGTCATCGATTACGTCGATGAATTGTTGCGCCCCTAATGATAATGCCTATATTTTAGACATACATTTGTTGTGTGACCATCTTGTGGATTTAAGATTCATGAAGTCTGTTGGGCAGGATGAAAAGCCTGTGTTTTCAAATGCAGTGCAATATTTGGCTAAAGAGATGGCATGCCGGGCTGTCTAGTCTCTTGGAGCCTCTGAATGCATCAGTGAAGGTGACAGCTGATTGGCTCATATCTGTCTGTGGTACCATTTCACTGTGAGAAACACTAGACAGACAGACAACTCTGATTACACTTAACACCTAGCAAGTCTATCTGTGTGTGTGTGTGAGTGAGTGTGTGTGTGTGTGTGTGTGTGTAATTCTTATGTTGTGGGGACATAAATTCATTTACAGTTAAACTGTGAGGACCCACCTTCCTTGAAGGGAGTCATAAACTCAAATCATTACATTTTTGTGTAGACTAAGGTAAAGGATGTGTTGTGGCTTGGTTTTTGGTAAACCTTCTATAATGTCATTGTAATGTCCTCTAAAATTATGCAAACTTGGCTGTGTGCATGTTTGTGTGTGTGTATGTGTGGGTGTATATCCTCAGATACCAGTGGTCTAATTAAAGAGCTGGCATGTCAGAAACCTGCTCTGCCTCTTTGTTTAACATTGAACCTAATCTCAGGCTACAGACAGCAGTGTGGGTCTGTGCGTGTGTATAAGTGTCTGTGTGTGATCTGGTCCTTGCTCTTAAGTGTCTACAAGAGCAATGCCAAATGTGTGGATTTATTGGGAATCTGACAAAGCCACCTTAGAGGAGAATGTTTTTGTTTCATATGAAGTTTCACTGAGATTACAGCTTCACAAAATCTAATGTTGCTGTTATTTTCATACATACATTTTCGTCCATCAGTTTTCTTCCACTTATCCAATTCAGGGTCAGGGAGCGAGTAGAGCCTATCCAAGCTATCACAGGGCAACAGACAGTGTACACATACTATAATTTCACACTCGATATCGATACCCAGGAACATACTCGATACATACCATTTTGATACTACAAGGAAAAATGACAAAATAATGACAGTAATAAAATTAAGAGGTATGTCTATTGTTTCCAGAAAAAAAAAAGGTTAAAACAATACAAGCTGTCACGGTTTCTGTCTAGCTGCTGATAGACCTTTCTTAGTTTTGTGATGGGATTTTATAAGAAAACATTATCCTGTTAATTTAACACTGTTTACTAACATTACAGATGGGCAGGACTGATAATGTATGCTGTCCAGCTCCCACATTAAAGATATGATTTTATCATTAGCTGCTGCCCACTACCTTAATAACATACGGCTATTGTGTAACTGCTAATAGTTAAGTGGTTAACATTAACATGTGCGCAGCCCAGGTTAATATTTATGATAACTTTTTAATACTTTGCTGACTGCTCAAAATTCCTCAAAGGCTGTTAATGTGTTCAGCTGCTAGTGAAGGGAGTGGCTGTGTGCCTGTCTGCAGAAGTGCTGTGTGAAGTTGTGTGTCAGCTGTTGGAGAAGAAAACAGCACTGATGATATCAATACTATTGCAAATGAGTATCATTCATTCATTTATCAGTCATTTTTAATATCGATTAGTATCTGAGTGTCAAATTTTCTTTGTTTTGTTTTGTTTTTAGACAGGTCCTTAGTGTATTGCACGGCTAACACAGCGAGACAGACAACCATTCATGCTCGCTTTCACACATACTGCCAATTTAGAATCACCAGTTAACCTAACGTACATACAGGGGTTGGACAATGAAACTGAAACACCTGTCATTTTAGTGTGGGAGGTTTCATGGCTAAATTGGACCAGCCTGGTGGCCAATCTTCATTAATTGCACATTCCACCAGTAAGAGCAGAGTGTGAAGGTTCAATTAGCAGGGTAAGAGCACAGTTTTGCTCAAAATATTGCAATGCACACAACATTATGGGTGACATACCAGAGTTCAAAAGAGGACAAATTGTTGGTGCACGTCTTGCTGGCGCATCTGTGACCAAGACAGCAAGTCTTTGTGATGTATCAAGAGCCACGGTATCCAGGGTAATGTCAGCATACCACCAAGAAGGACGAACCACATCCAACAGGATTAACTGTGGACGCAAGAGGAAGCTGTCTGAAAGGGATGTTCGGGTGCTAACCTGGATTGTATCCAAAAAACATAAAACCACGGCTGCCTAAATCATGGCAGAATTAAATGTGCACCTCAACTCTCCTGTTTCCACCAAAACTGTCCGTCTGGAGCTCCACAGGGTCAATATACACGGCCGGGCTGCTATAGCTAAACCTTTCGTCACTCGTGCCAATGCCAAACGTCGGTTTCAATGGTGCAAGGAGCGCAAATCTTGGGCTGTGGACAATGTGAAACATGTATTGTTCTCTAATGAGTCCACCTTTACTGTTTTCCCCACATCTGGGAGAGTTACGGTGTGGAGAAGCCCCAAAGAAGCGTACCACTCAGACTGTTGCATGCCCAGAGTGAAGCATGGGGGTGGATCAGTGATGGTTTGGGCTGCCATATCATGGCATTCCCTTGGCCCAATACTTGTGCTAGATGGGCACGTCACTGCCAAGGACTACCGAACCATTCTGGAGGACCATGTGCATCCTATGGTTCTAACATTGTATCCTGAAGGCGGTGCCGTGTATCAGGATGACAATGCACCAATACACACAGCAAGACTGGTGAAAGATTGGTTTGATGAACATGAAAGTGAAGTTCAACATCTCCCATGGCCTGCACAGTCACCAGATCTAAATATTATCGAGCCACTTTGGGGTGTTTTGGAGGAGCGAGTCAGGAAACGTTTTCCTCCACCAGCATCACGTCGTGACCTGGCCACTATCCTGCAAGAAGAATGGCTTAAAATCCCTCTGACCACTGTGTGTATATGTCATTCCCAAGATGAATTGACGATGTATTGGCTGCAAAAGGAGACCCTACACCATACTAATAAATTATTGTGGTCTAAAACCAGGTTTTTCAGTTTCGTTGTCCAACCCCTGTATCTTTGGACTGTGGGAGGAAGCCAGGGTACCCAAAGAGAACCCACATGGGCACAGGGAGAACATTCACACAGAAAGGCCAGCCAGCAGATTAGAAACCAGAATATTCTTGATCAGTGCTAACCACTACAACATTGTCCCAATTATAGATAATTTGTGTATTTTGTTAATAGACTTCACCTGTGGTACACTAAAATATTTTATGTTGCATCAAAATTTAAGAAAAACTGTCAATTATGTTTAACCTAATAAACATCTTCTAGTAAAAATTCTAAATTAGATGTTTGCCATAATTTTTTTAAAATTCAACTGATTATATTCAGGTGATATATACCATTTAAAACAGTTTTTAAATTTTTATAGTTGTCACCTAATATGAAGAGGAGGAAAACCGTAGGATGGAGTAAATATTTTTGTAAATCAAAATTTGGAAAAATCTAAATTCTGAAAATATTAGATGAAAATAATAAATTTCTATTTTGAGCCATATAAACAAGTTCATTGCCCTATTTTGAGTTAAGTGCTGCAACAGACATTTTCCAGTTTTATTATTTTGGAGATGTTACATACATGAATATGCACATGTATATCATCAGTGTCCCAAGTTCCCAGTACCAGCTGAGTCCAAAGGGAAATGTAGAGACTAAAAATATGCATCCTGCTAACAGCTCCCACTCACTTACCTAACAGAGTGAATCACTGCAATATATGAGTGGAACATTTGCAAATGACCTTGTCACAGAGATCTGACACATACCACTCATGCTCTGGGATTATGTACGCCAACACAGTTATTTCTATATGGCATACATACATACATACAGTAACTACATTGCGTACATTGTGCTGGTGTTTCTGTGTATTACTGATAGGGTCACAGTGTGTGTGTTTTAAATTATTCTGTGTGTTTGTGTAATTTTACTGCATTTACATGCTATTGAATCTTCCAGGTGAGTCATAAATCTTTTTAGGCTCATTTCTTAAGAAAGACCTGTTTTTCAAGGCTATTTTGTGTTGGTAATTTTATCATTTTAATAACCAGTTACTTATCAAGTAATAGCTGCAAAACCTTACATTTTATTAGTTGGCTTATAATTGTTTCTACTCTAAACTAATATACTGGCCACAAATAGTTTTTTCAATCATGTATTTCACCATCATACTGAGGTTAGTAAGTTCAACTTCAGCCTTTTTCTGTCTGCTTATCTGTTGCCAATGCCTGCCTTAAATAAAAATTGGAATGCCTCCTTTTAAGCCTACTTTCCCTATTTTTGGTAGTCTTGGGCTCACAGCAGTTGGTTGAGGTTAAGAGAATATTGGGGAAATGGTTAAATATTTAAAAATAAAAAGTGATTTTGATAAGCTATGAACATTCAACATGATCACAAACTGTGATCTTCCTCTGCTTTGCTTTTTTTAAACTATAGCTATTATGGGGATCTAGCCAGAAAAAATTTACAGCCCAGGAGTATTGGAGGATCATTAATTGCTATTAATTGGTGATACACCTGCGATAGCAAACTGGTGAAATTCTTGGCACTGGGCGATCATCTGCTGGTTAGAACCCTGTATTATGCTTTTACTCTGTTACAATGATGGATACTTATATTAAGCATGATTGTTTAAGTTTCAAATAATGATGCCAGTGTATGTCCTATTAATTTTGATGGTGATCTGTATGTGACTAAGAGCAGATATCCCTATTATACTCATCTCAGGCACACAGCTCTGGCAGTGAGTATAGAAGCTTTACTCACCTGCTGTTCTGTTTGTAACAGGCAGCCAATCAGAAGAAAGCTGGCTTAAAGGGAGGTGTAAGCAAGCTAAAACTACTTGTTTCAGGCAGTGGGTGAACCAAGGGGCTGCAACAAGGAGCAGTGGAAGTTAAATATTTTAATATGTTAAACTGTGAATCATGCAGAGTTACCCTAGTAGAGTCTTACAATAAAATACAGAGTTAGAAGTCAGCATAATAGGACCCTTTACTCTTTCCACCCACAGTAAACAAACCCTGGTCCTCAGCATCTTGTTTTGCACCTTTTAATGCTTATGGTCCACAACAATTATCACACTTGGAAAAAAATGCCAGTTAGAACAACACAGTTAACAGTTACATTTGTCTATAAAACAATTAGTAGTATATAAATGTAATTCTCAAGGGACTGCACTGGTTGGTGAGTTTTAGTTTTGAGTTCACAGTACAGAAAACAGTTGACAACTTGCTTGCACTTCACCAGCTTTGAATTAAAATGGTGTTCCCACTACTTTGACTCAGTATTTTAGTTTCCTTTACACTTTAGTAGTACCCCCAAAAATTTTAGAATCAGACTAGGGACTGTCAGTGTTACAGATGTAAAGGGAAATTGGCTGAAAGTGGTGACTAATCATAACATTGTCCTACTGTACCACAGCTGAGGTAATGTTATTTTGTAAACTAATTTGTCCAGATTCCAGTACTGTGATCTACTGTGATCAATAGATCTCGTGGCATCAATGACTCCCCTCTGACTTGAGCTGGGTTCTAAGGGTGGGTGTCATTTTTCATCTGGTTCCACATTGGTTTCATTAAGCTCTTTGTTTGGGAAATCTTCTATAAATCTTTTATCCACAATTTCTAAGGTACAGTAAACTGTAAGGTATGCAAGTGTATGGTAACTCAGCCATGCATATGTATGGTGTACAATGTTAACTCAAGAGAGTCAGTGGAACAATAGCCAAATGCAATAGCTACTACTGCTATCTGTCTTCATAAATTTAATAATAAAATCCTGTTGCTTTCCAACACTTTAGCATTCCTTGTTGCATTTATTTTTAATTCATATGAACTTCATTATGCCCTCTTGATTTAGTCCAGCTGTTGTCGATTCAGAACAGGATTCCGATTAAGGAAAATGAAACAAATCACGTCCCTACCTTCAGCTCTCTGTAGACTTTACTGTGTTGCTCATGCTTTTTCCTTCACTTTTCTGCAGAATGTAGGTTTTTACCAATTTTCTTTTGGTCTTTTTTGTGCAAATTACAGCATAATTGACCTGCACTTTGTGTGGAAACGGTTCAAAGTCATATTCACACAGGATGAGCATGGTTGCCTAGCGACACAACTGTAATTGTAGTCCCTCTGTTATTCATTTGCTCAATATTTATTCTCAGTGTCAGGACTAAAAAATGTGTCTGATGGTAGAAGTAAGTTGTGTAAAAGGTGTATACTGCAGTCTCTGGAGGCTTTTATAATTTTCCCCTGCAGTACATCCTATGAAGTGACTATTAGAAACATCATATTCCGCCATGGCCCAGTTTTTCCATTGCAGGCCGAGTGCTTCATCTGCTGTCGTGTGTTGTTGATGTAATGGAACACTGATGACAGGTGCTGCAGTGAGAGAACTCATCTTGGCCTCAGTGTCTGGTTTAATGCCATTTTTAAAGAGCATATGCTTGTGCCAAAACATCCCATTCACAGCTGCCTTGCGTAAAATAGCTAAAGGCCTTCGTCCACCTCTCAACACATCTGGGTTAGGCTTGATTATTCCAGGAAGTTTCCTTGAGTGCAGACTAGAAAGGGCGGCAAAAGTTCAGAAGGTCAGGAGGATTAGTTGCCTGGAGGGGTGTTGGATTTGTTCTGTCTTAATGTTTAAAGGCCAGTTTAAATAGGGGACTTAGTTCTCTGGAAAATATTCTTAGGGCACGTTGTAGTTATGAGTGATTATATCAGTTTCAACAAGCTTTAACTGCATAGAGACAGACTTACAGTTACAGAACAAAAAAGAGTATATCACCATGTGACCTTTATAATGTAATAGATATACATTGTAGGGAATTAAGTAAAACTATATAGTGATAACTGTCATACTATACTATGCCCTACTAGGAAAATATAGGGTTATAATCCATATGCTGATGCACATAACTGAACAAAATATAACAATATAACTAAAAAGTCAAAATGAGAAATTTTTCTCTGCAAGCCAAAGCCCTCATTTGTCAGAGCTCAGTGATAAACACGTTCACCCCTGGTGTGAAACAACAGCACATCAAGGCAGACAACACATCATACAGATGGAGAGAGCAGCCTGGGGGAAATAGGCTTAACAGGTTGCCAGTTTTATAGCAGTCTGTCAGCTTGGGATCCACCTGGCTGGAGTTTGTACAACTGCTGTTGCTAGCTTTTAGGCTCTATGCAGCACCCCACATAGACCTCTAACATTTCAGAAACACTGATACACTGTAAACCCAGATTTTGATTTGACTTAAAAATATTGAGTTCATATTACTTAAAATTGCCTAGTATGTGAACATTACTTGTTAATGCTGAATAAGTTGAACTGTTTCATGTCCTTTTTTATTGTAATTGTGTTTTTAATTTCAATCAACAGCTCCTACTGAAATAAACTGAGTTTATATTACTTAAACAGCTGTCATTTTGCTACATTACTTATCAATTCTGTATAGACTGTACTTTTTAATGGTCAATCTTATTGTAATTATGTGTTTGAATTCAAACAATTTAATATCATCAGGTTTTGCACCTGCTAAAAATCTAATTTATACTGGTTTTAACAGACTGAATTGATGAGCAGCAGCACGGTGGTGTGGCTGAGTTTTATCATGTTTGTTTATTTACCAAATTTAAACACAGTTCAACATTGTAAAAAATATTTTTATTACTGGGCAGAATGGTGGCATGGTGGTTAGCACTGCTGCCTCACAGCTAGAATAACCTTGGCCTGGGCTTCTTGCTGTGTGGAGTTTGCATGTTCTCCCCATGTCTGTTGCCCCCCCCCCCCCCGCAACCCTGAAAAGGATAGGGGAAGAGGATGGATGAAAAAAGATATGTTTAATAAAATTTTTTGTATATATTTAATTTACCCAGCTTGATTGATTAAAAGACATATTTTGATTTTTAAGAACTATGAAAGATAAGTTTGATCAATTAGAACATACAATTTAGTTCAATTGGTAATGGAGTAGTGCTTAATTAACAAGCTGAGTTAAATAAATGGGTGGTGAATGATTGCTTAGACTAAGTATCTTCAGTACTCCATTCCAGTATTCCATTCCAAAAGGGCCTCAAGTACATTGAACACAGTCCACTGCACTTATTCAACTAATGCTTCATTACTTAAAAAATTAAGGCAATGAGTTACCTTGTTTTTTAAGTAGATTCAACTTAATTGGTTTTACAGTGTACCAACTTGCTGGTAAAGTCAAAGCAAGTAGTTAAAAAGGGTTGTTTCATAGAAAAAGAAATAATATTTTAAACTTCTCTCTCAGGCTCTCAGACTCAGTTACTCTATAGACTTCAATATCCCTGATAGGTTTCATCTTCAAAAAGAAAACACTTTTTACATATTGAAAGATACGTCAGAATGGACTAAAACTGTGCATTACATATACATTAAGGATTCTTTTGGATGTGTCACAAATAATAGATTCAACCAGGGACTTGTAAGGAGCCATTTACATGTCACAGTTTGAAATGAATGATTCCTCATTTATGTAGGCACCCATGTGGAGAACATTACGCTACAGCTACAAGTGAGTCCCTTGATGGAGTAGTTTATGAAGCTGACAGGTCATTTCCATGGAGCTGTCTCAGGCCATAAAGCAAAGATACTGAGCATGAGTGTTACACAACGGGATTTACGGGAACAATTTTTTAATATCTGCTGTATTGATTGAGTGATGACTTGAGCCATTAGGTGGAATTCTTTAACAATAAAACTCCAAAAGGAACTCCAAAGAAAAGGAGGTTCAAAAACAACTGTCAGTATTGAGGAGGCTAAAATTAGTGAAAATAAAGAGATGTATTAAGTAGCCATTTACACAAAAGTGTACTACAGCCTTGTATTCATAGGCTACCAACAGTTACTTTGTATATTTCACAAAAAATGAAGGCCTCCCCCCTCCATATCCTTATCCATACACGCAGGAAATAAAAAAAGGGAAACCAAGTGCATGCACTGTAAACCCAGATTCTGATTCGCCTTAAAAATATTGAGTTCATATAACAATTAGTTAAACTGCAGGAATGTCTTAAAGACATAAAGGCCTGGATGACCTCTAATTTCCTGCTTCTAAATTCAGATAAAACTGAAGTTCTTCTACTCGGCCCCACAAATCTTAGAAACATGGTGTCAAACCAGATACTTACTCTGGATGGCATTACTTTGGCCTCCAGTAATGCTGTGAGAAATCTTGGAGTCATTTTTGACCAGGATATGTCCCTCAATGTGCATATTAAGCAAATATGTAGGGCCACTTTTTTTACATTTGCGCAATATTTACAAAATTAGAAACATCCTTTCTCAGACTGATGCTGAAAACTTAATCCATGCATTTATTACTTCTAGGCTGGACTACTGTAATTTATTATTATCAGGCTGTCCAAAAAGCTCCCTAATAAGCCTTCAGCTGATTCAAAATGCTGCAGCTAGAGTACTGACAGGGACTAGAAAGAAAGAGCATATTTCTCCCATATTGGCTTCTCTTCATTGGCTCCCTGTTAAATCTAGAATATAATTTAAAATCCTTCTCCTAACATACCAAGGTCTTGAGATAAAATGGGGCCTGATTATTCAAAGACCTTGTAGTCCCATATCACCCAAATAGAGCACTTCGCTCTCAGACTGCTGGCTTACTTGTGGTTCCTAGGATACTTAAAAGTAGAATGGGAGGCAGAGCCTTCAGCTTTCAGGACCCTCTTTTGCTGAACCAGCTCCCAGCTTGGATTCAGGAGACAGACACCCTCTCTATTTTTAAGATTAGGCTTAAAACTTTCCTTTTTGTTCAAGCTTATAGTTAGGGCTGGATCAGATGATCCTGAACCACCCCTGAGTTATGCTGCTATAGGCCTAGGCTGCTGAGGGGGGTCCCATAATGCACTGTTTCTTTTCATTCACCTTATTTACTTGTTTATACTTCACTCTGTATTTAATCATTATTATTAATCTCTGTCTCTCTTCAATAGCATGTCTTTTGTCCTGTCTCTCTCCCCTCAGCCCAGCCGGTCGCAGAAGATGACTGCCCCTCCCTTAGCCTGGTTCTGCTGGAGGTTTCTTCCTGTTAAAAGGGAGTTTTTCCTTCCCACCATCGCCAAGTGCTTGCTCATAGGGGGTCGTTTTGACTGTTTTCTCTGTGTTATTGTTGGGTCTTTACCCACAATACAAAGCACCTTGAGGTGACTGTTTGTTGTGATTTGGCGCTATATAAATAAAATTGAATTGAATTGAATATTACTTAAAATTGCCTAGTATGATGTGAACATTACTTGTTAATGCTGAGTAAGCTGAGCTGTTTCATGTCCTTTTTCATTGTAATTGTGTTTTTAAGTCCAATCAACAGCTCCTACTGAAATAAACTGAGTTTATCTTACTTAAACATTTGTCATTTCGCAACATTACTTATTAATTCTGAGTAGACTGTACTTTTTGATGGTCTATCTTATTGTAATTATGTGTTTGGGTTCAATTCTGCGTGGGCCTCTTGCTGTGTAGAGTTTGAAAGAGCAGATATTTGGTCTATCATGTTTGTTTATTTACCAAATTTAAACAGACACAGTTCAACATTGTAAAAAATATTTTTTGCTACAGGCAGTACAGTGATGTGGTGGTTAGCACTGCTGCCTCACAGCTAGAATGCCTATCTAATAATCTGGGTTCAATTCCACCGTAGCCTGTGCCTCTTGCTGTGTGGAGTTTGCATGTTCTTCCTGTGTCTGTGTGGGTTTCCTCCCACAATCCAAAGACATGCAGTCACTAGGGTTAGGTTAATTGTTCACTCTAAATTGCCCATAGGTGTAAATGGTTGTCTGCCTCTCTCTGTGTTAGCCCTGCAACAGGCTGCCAACCTGTATGGGGTCTACCCTGCCTCCCACTTTATGTCAGCTGGGATAAGCTCCAGACCCTGAAAAGGGGAAGAGGTTGGATGGATTGATTAAAATACATATTTAAATTTTTACAAACTATAAAAGATAAGTTTGGTGAATTAGAACATACAATTTAGTTCAATTGGAAATGGAGTAGTGCTTACTTAACACGCTGAGTTAAATTAATGGGTGGTGATTGCTTAAACTAAGTATCTTCAGTTACTGAAACTCTGTTATTAGTACATTCAACTTAGATCTTCCATTCCATTCCAAAGGACCTCAAGTACATTGAACACAGTCCACTGCACTTATTCAACTAATGTTTCATTACTTAAAAAATTTAAGGCAACGAGTTACCTTGGTTTTTTTAAGTAGATTCAACTTATCTGGGTTTACAGTGTGGTTTTTAATTTTACTTCAGGGAAGTTTGGAGTCCTAATAGCCTCAAACTTCAATTTGGATGGTGATTTATTTAACATTTACTTAGGATCATAACAGCTTTTATGATCTGCCATGACATTAAAACCGCTGACAGGTGAGATAGATAACACTGAACATCTCATTATAATGCAGTGTTCCCCCACTTCCACACAGCGTCTTCCCTGAGCAGGATGGTGCTTACTGCCACACATCAAAAACTACTTGGGAATGTCTCAGGGAACAATGTGCACAAATCACTGACCCTGCCTCCAAAGTCCCCAGATTCCAATCCGACCAAGCAGCCATGAGATGTGCCAAAAAAAGCCCAGTTCACAGAGACCCCACCCTGCAACTCACTGGATCTGCTGCCAACATCCTGGTGCCAGACACCACAGGAGATCCCCAGAGGTCCTGTATCCACACCCTGACAAGTCAGATAGCTTTTTATCATTTCAGTTTTAATGGTGTGGCTGATTGGTTTATATTCTTGGTCTCATCTTGGACCAACAGCCAAAACAAGCTGATGAGTGCTGGTATGTAAAGAGCTGCTGGGGCAGATAGTTTGCACTGCTAAAGGATAAGAGATACTGTGATCATAGATAAAAGCACTAAGTTTCTGGTGCTTAAACTTCTCTCAGAGTACAATGATAGACAGAAATTCTGCTATTGGCTCACTGGGACTTATCTGCAGCTTCTCCTGCATGATAATACTACCAGTAAGTCAGCTCCAAGTGCTTAAATATATGCCAAGAAATCTAAAGAATATATCCTATCAGCAAACTATTATTGTTCACATATAATAATGACTGTGAGAGTCATTATTTGTTTCTCAGATTGATAAACAAATTCACTTTATAAGCTGTACGTACATTGATACTTTTATCATCACACTACCCACTCAGCCATACTATGGATTTTTAAGTAAATGTAAACATAATTTAGATTATATGCCTTAAATCTATGATGTGTGTGGTTAGTAAAAAATACATTAACTGTGCTTAATTTATATGATAAAAGCCATTTTAAATTATCATTAAGTCCAGTGTCACTGTGTCACTTACTAACTTCAGAAATAAGTCACATAAAAATACAAAGGAATAAATGATGGATCGAAAGGAACATTTACAGAACACTGAATTTTTCATCCTTTTTACAGCTCCATCGAAAAGTGCAGGATCTCCAACATGTTGTTTTATTTGGCTTTGAAGCAAGTAAGTGGTACTATTTAATCTTTTAGCAATAGTGGGATTTCCATAAGAGCACATTTGTTTAATGCTTTGATATTAATTAATTTTGTACTGCCATAGGAATATACAACAGTCATATCACTGTATGGGGGGGGGCTTTTCTGCTTTTTGTGTGAATACCAATTGTTAAAGTCTTGATGAATTGGCACTAATCAATTATGAGTTTGTAAAACCAGTCTGCCGTGTTTGCAAATTTGCTATAAAATAACATGCAAAATGGAAACAACAAAAACAAAAAAAAGCCACCCTGCATATTTTCAATCAGTTGTCCCAATTATTTGTTCACTTGAGTCATAAAGGGCTTAAAATGATTGAAAGCTGATACAAATGTAAAATGCATGGTTTTTCATTTGATTGATTTGGTCAAGAAATATAAGTAATATGTTTCCCAACATCCCTCTCCACCATCAGAACTTTTCAGAAGAGGCACCTAGTTTTAATCAATGGAGTGTAAAATGATTGGCTAAATATCTGCAGCTAAAATTCAATTCATGCGGATAATGTACACTGCATAAAAAAGTTAGGCTTTGGTTCACAACATAAAATCATGACTCAAGCATAAGGTGTTCTCTTTAATGTAATACTGCAGATGTATGCATTCTGTGTAAGAGGCCCATTTGATAGTCATGTTGACTTCACCCTGGGGCATTGACTGCTCTGTTAAAAATTACATCTTTGGTAGGGCTTAACTACATCTCTACAAAGTTATATTTTATGGAAAATAGCAGCTCAAACTTTTTATGTAGGTTTGCCACTCAGCTGCAGGTGCCACAGCTTGTGCTGTGGAGCAGTGGTCACTTCAGCCATTTGGTCCACAGCAAAGGACTGGGCTGTTTGTAGCTGCCATGTCCGGTGCCAGACAGGCAGAGCAGCCCAAGCTCAAGTGCCAGCAGGAACCAGCAGCTGTTAGCTGGCAGGCAACCTGTTCAAAGTTGTGTTTTTTTTGTTTTGTTTTTTTTAATGGGGATGTTGGTACTAAGTCCAGCTGACCACATCAAGATGAGTGAGTGGAACAGCTCGTGTAGTTCCAGGGTCCTGGAGGGTAAAAACCCGGACTAGTGGCATCAGTGCACACTATTAGACATTAGCAAACACAAGCATCTGAGCAGGGCTTGACTTAGAATAAAGTATGTCAGCAGCTTGAAGAGCATTCACATTCGGCTTTTTGGTAAATGACCTTCTAAGGGATTGTAAATAAGGATTTTTTTCATATTACTAAGTAGGAAGGGGTATTAAAATATGTTTAAGACACTTAAAAGTCTTGAAGTATACATTTTGCCTGAAATGTTGTTTGTTTTTAGACTACTCATTGATCAATACTGACGTTATAACAATACCATTGTACATGTAAATGTGTTGCGGTTAGCTCAGCAGCCTAAAGACATGGTAAACTGACTTTTGAGGCTTGTGTTTTTCCTTTTATTTCCTGTATTTGTCAAAGCAAAACTGTTAAAGTGAATAAGGTGGTGCAGCCCTCCTTCTGACTGACCCTGTCCATTGTCGTCATATCAGTACTGACTTTCAAGGTGAAAACAAAAGTCTGAGCACTTATCCAGCAGCACTCAGAACAGAATAGAGACATAATGTACATCAGACAGGCAGAGAACAGGAAAAAAACAGGATTTTTCTATGTGAGCCCAAATGCCTGTGGTTAGGTAAAAACAAACAATAAACAAACACTGTGCCATGAGATTATTAAAGTAAAGCATTATTATAAACAAATATAATTGTAAATAGGTGATTACTGATAATTATATGATTAAGTTGTTTAAGTAAGCATCATAAGCATGAATGTAAATTTGATTTTCAGGTTTCAGATTCATTATAGGTGTTAGTTTCTGTATGTACAGAGTTTCTTCATTTCCTAAAGTTAAGGTCTGAGAAAAGTCATTTTATTGTCTCATTTTGGCCATTTCAATTTTAGTACCTAACCTGAAATCAAAGAACAGAACAGGACATTTAATTGCTAATATTGAATACTGCCATTATTGCCATTATGCAATTGCTTTTTTTCTCTTTTTTTTCAGAACAACCTTTTCTTTGTTTATCTTTATGTCCATTATTTGCATTTCTATATTTTGTGGCTTTTCAGCCCATCAAGCAGCAGCAGGAGGTCTGATTGGCCTGCTGCTTTTTGGCAGGAGTCTGATCCTGTCAGCACACTGGTGAATTATTATTAAAACTGTTCTAAAAAATGCTATAAAGTGATTGTTCTCAGTCCCTCTTTTTTAAATTTATGAATATACCTTTTAAATTTGCAGTGTTCTAGTTTTTTGCAGGCAGCTCTAAGCACTACACTTAAGCACTGCACCAGAGTTGGATAACGGGCTTAGAGAGAAAACTACTGTCTGTCCCCTAACCTTATCTAAAGTGTTGATGTTGTATAAACATGACCAAAAGAAAAACAAAAAACTGCAAGCTGATGTTGTATCATAAAAGCAGACATTTCAGAAGAAAGGAAACATTTCACTTATAGGATGAAGATTTTTGTGACCAGCAGACAGATTTACTGAATAGTTTATAAGTTAATATATGTATATTTTTGAGGGGACTGCACTACCAGAAGGAAACTTTGCAGAAATTGAGGGTTGCTACATGTACCTTGGAATCTCACAGGATAATGGGAGCCATGAAGAGGCTGCTAGGAAAGCTGCAACCACAGAATACCTGCAGAGAAGGCAAGTCCTGAGGAGTCAGCTGAATGGGAAGAATAATATTCGGGCAATCAACACCTACGCCCTTCCGGTCATCAGATACCCTGCTGGCCAGAGGAGGTGATAGAAATCACTGAAATCAAGACAGGAAAGCTCCTTACCAAACATCCATGAGTACATCAGGAAGATGGACACACAATCCAAAAATGTAAAAAAAAAAAATTGGGTGCCAGGCTAACAAACATGTAAAAAGAAAAGTGAAGTCCACACACCGCGAGAGCTCCTGAATTACTTTTAATACAGTACCATTATCAGTTGTATTAAAAGTCATTCAGGAGCTTTAACTGGTGTGCAGACTCCACTTTTCTTTTTACATCAGGAAGATGGCCACAACTGATCATGTGCTTAGTGAGTACTGCAGGCAGCAGAAACCCAAGAAAGAAGAGGAGCAAGAACAGGAACCATCAAGGAGGGACAGGCCCCTGCACAGCATGTACCACTGGGAGATAAAAGAAGTGGCTGATACTGAAATATCCTACAAATGGCTGGACAAAGCTGGCCTAAATGACAGCAAAGAGGTAGTTATCATGGCAGCACAGGAACAACGTCTAAGCACAAGATTGATAGTCTTGGGTCTACCACACAAGGCAAGACCCCAGGTACAGGGTGTGCAGAGATGCCCCTGAGACAATCCAGCACATAACAGCAGGGTGCAAGATGCTAGCAACCAGGGCATACATGGAGTGCTATAATCGAGTTGCCAGCATAGGATACAGGCACATCTGTGCCAATATGGCCTGGAAGTCCTGATGTCAGAATGGGATACACCCCGAAGGATGGTTGAGAATGACCAGATGGACAAACTGGTGATGACTAACCAACCAGACATAGTAGTGGTGGACAAGCAGATTAGGAAGAAGGCCACAGTGATAGATGTAGCAATACCAAGTGATGGCAATATCAGGAGGAAATAATACGAAATACTTGATAAATATCAATATCAAGGCTGAGAGAAGTGCTAGAGAGTGCTAGAGAGGATGAATGTAACAGTAGTCCCCGTGGTAATCAGAACACTCGAGACAGTGACCCCCAAGACTTTGGAGAACAATTTATTAAAAGCAGAATTTACATATTTTGATTGCCTAGGTTTAGTGTTGTGGTTGGTTTAACTGTGTAATTATGCCCAAGTATTTCTCCACACTTTTGCAGCTTGCAAGCTACTAGCAAAGCTAGCGTGGTTAAATGCACGTGTGTAGGGTGGTAACGAAATGAAAATGGATCGTACGGCACTTCTTTTAATGCCGTGCGATCTTCATTTTTTCCCTACGTTCACTGGGGGTTCCGTGCGAGCTACCTGCACTCCTCTTGCGATCGACCAGTAGATCGCGATCGACGTATTGGGCACCCCTGGTGTAAAATATAAATATAATATAAATGCATATTCTGTTGTTGTTGTTGGGAAAATTAAAACACCATAACAACCCTGCCAGAAATCACACAGTATCCATTTTTGGCATATTCTGTTTTTAATCAGTCTGTACTTGCCATTTACCGATTGTAATGGTACTGGTTGTAAGACTTTGTATGTTTTAATTATGTTTTGAGAGACTTTATACTTGTCACCATCTTCACCACCACACCAGTACTTGTATGCTAACCCACTGCTAGACTTTGATTTAAATAATTGCGGTGATGGGCTGCAGCTTTGAAGTCCATGTTGCTGGTTGGAAACTGATGACTTCCACTGAATGCATTTCCATTCCACTTTCATGTTTCAAGTTGAATTTTTAGAAGGGCCACTACCATTTTTACAAATGATAGTCTGTTCAGTGAGGTTGGGGGTGGGATAGATTCAAGCAAGGCTGGGGATAAAATGCCTGACATCACAAGGGCTTAATTGATGCCATTAACATATGAACAGAGCCAAAACAAAGAATTCACTCAGGCTTTGGGTGACATTTTCACATTCATAGCAGGGCTTGTGTTTAGCTGCAGCTTGATTTATGCTGTCAGTCTGTCATAATCGCTCAACCATTACAGGTATTAAGGCTGCATGCTCTCACAAAGAAGCACGTCGCTTTGTGTTTCCCCTGGGAATCTGCTTTTATTATCTGATAAATAGAGAGATGTTGGAACAAGATACTTATCTACAGTCTTTTGAGCCCTTTAATGGGATGTCAAAGATTTATAACACATGCATGCTTCATATTGACAATTTGTACAAAGGATGTAGATAAGTCCAAGTGAAAAGCATCCCCTGTAAGCTGGAAGAATCTCTTTGTTACAGTTAGGAATCAACCAGTACAATAAGCATGTACATAAAATTTCATAAAACTGAAAGACTACTGGTCATCTCCTCTGAAGCCATGCTGCTCTGTTGCCCCCCTGTGGAGGCTTCAAAAACATACACAGAAAATTTTGGTTTAAGCATTCTACATGCAGACTGTTGCTTCTGCTTTATATAAATTATTAACTCTTGTGATTAATTACTTCCAAAATCTTCATTCTTTCTCCAGATATGAAGCGTCCAAAAACCAATGACTGGATGGAGAGCAGCCCTCCTCCCAAGAGCCAGGAGGGACAGGAAGAGGAAGAAGAGGAGGAAGATGAAGAAGAGAGGAGGGTGGGGGCTGGGATCAAGGCCAAACGAGAGCGGCGACAGGGCAGCAGCAGTGCCACTCTGTGTCAGGTGTGCAACATACAGCTGAACTCCAGTGCCCAGGCACAGATCCACTACAGAGGGAAGACTCATCAGAGAAGGCTTCGCCGACTGGCAAAAGCCATCAGTGCAGGTAGGAAAATATTCTTAATTCTTAATTAATAATTAAATAATTAAAGGCTCAAGAAGGGTTAGGGTCTATGGAATTATTGGTTTTGGTAATTTTTTCTGTTTGTTTGTTATTTTTGCTGTAATATTGTTAAAAATCAGTCTGATTCATAACAAATTTGCATAAAAGTTGACCAGTGACCTCTAGATCACCTGATTAAATTTTTGCAATAATTATGCCCAGGTCAGAGGTCAAGTTATTCTGAAAATCTTGTGAACGTGATAACTCGAACAATGTTACCTAGCATGTTCAAATTCACACCAGAGATGCATCAACTGAACATCTTGGATGACTTATTTCTTACCATAATAATGCCAATCACAGAAAGTGACAGTATTCTCTGTGGTTGATATTTATTATGATTTTATCATTCTTATTCCTAGCTCTTGCTTAGCCGTTTGCAAGTGACTAAGGCTCATATGCTCTCCATTAAGATCTACTGAGACCTGATAATTATGTGTTCTATAGCTTGTGCTTCCAGAGGATTTGGGCCACCTAAAGATTCTACTGCCAGGAGGCTGAGGGATAGCACTGGCAGCTGACAGTATTTTTTTGTTGTGGCCACACCATTGTTAAATTAAAATATAAGGCAAATTAAGGCAAGTTGTCCCCACAGCAAAATACCACAGCAGAAATTCTTTGTCATAGTAGGAAAGGCACAGGTTCCACAAAATGAATGATTACATTTAATGGTCCCAGAAACCATGCCAATAAGACATCAAACCAGAGCCCTGGAAATGGAGCACCTAAATGGGACAAAGCTGCAAATGTTTCAGTCGATGACCTGAGGCTTTTGCCCAGTGACAGGCTAAAATGTGTTTTATGAAAAAGGTCGTTTTAAAACTGTGATAAAGTGACTGAAATTTTTGACTAGAGAGGAAAAGCATGTAGACTTTGCCAGAACTGAGTGAAAATCTCATATCTTTATGTTTGCTTGACAGCATTGCAAAACTCCTTCAGAATGATTACAGTTTAATCGCCAACTGTTAAACAAAAACACTAAAATGAATCACAACTTTATGAACTTCAACAAACTGATATTTACTGCAGGGCTCTTGTGTTTTCAGCAGTTCTTTTATTTCAATCAGTTCTTCTTATGTAGTGTATTTGGTTAACAGAAAATATGATGCTGCTTGGTTCCTAACTGTCATGTCTTGTTTTTCTTTGCATGCCATGGCAGAAATCAGCATTGTGTAGCTTTCTCTCTGTTACAACTACAAATTATTTTACAACGAAATGCTAATGAGATTTGGAGCCGCTTGGATGTTGAGCATCTTTCTAGTAAAAGTTGCTTTTTGTCCTGTTAATGTTTACATCTGCAAACCATGAGAAGGTGCTTTACATTGAGAATATATTTATTATTCCAGTGGAGCCCCACACTATTTCCAAGTATTTCTCCACACCTGTTTTGATGAAGGGCCATTAATCACTTTCACTCACCAACACCTGTGTCACTCTGCTGTGCTGACCAGCTTGATCAATCAGTACTCAGCCTCTAATGAACAAATGGCCAATAAAATGATGCTTTTTTTATGTTGATTTATGAGACTGGCTCTGGCTGGTGGCATGTCACGCATATTTAGCTGTTCCAGTCTAATACAGCATATTAAATTAAATACAAATTTATATCCATTGTTTAATTTCTCTCTCTTATTCTGACCTTATTTTGTTTTCATCAGAATGTTATTGACTTTTTCTATGTCAGATAATAGCGTCTGCAGGTCATCATTCATACTTAAGACTGTGAGACTGATCCAATGCAAAAGGCGATTGTTATTGTTTTACTTTCCAGGCTTTCAATCAGGAAATAAAGCAAACCTTAAACCTGCAACTTTTTTCTTTCTTTTTTTTGCCAATGTCTAAAACAGATTTTAAAGCAGTTAAAAAAAATTACCTTCCCTGATGCTCTTGGTTGCCTAACAGCATCTGAAGTGGCTTATATGATAATGGCTTGGGTAAAATTTCCAGGTAAATCCAGAGGATGTGATCGTTATGGTTGCTTCTGAATGTTTTGCCTCAGTGTCTTTCTACTGTTCCCAGGATATACATAATATTAGCTTAAATAATGTTAGCTTGAATGCACTAATCACTAATGTCAACAAATGATTGGCTCTGAACACACCAGACTACTGCACAGACTGCACATAAAGACAACAAAACATGAAATGTTGTTTTAGGGATTTTTTGGCTAGGGACAACCATTGTAAGAAAGCAAGCTAAGGTTAGTCAGCTTGCAGCAAAGTTGGGCATCAAGCTATTTATCTGCATTATCAGATAAGTCAATTTTATCCAAGACCTCAGTCACACAGACCTAGAGGCTGGTTAGTGACCATCTGGCAACCACTGGTTGCTAGGTAAAAGAGTATATTCTGGAACTGGTTGGCAAGTGGTTTCTGGAGGTTGCTGGCAGTTGCTAGCTGATACTGGTCACAAAGAGGCTGCTGCACTGAAAACCTCTTCACAGTCTGGTCTTTAAGTCCGACGTCATTTCCAGGTTCAAATGCTCCTAAATAAACAGCAATGGCAGAACCAGTGACTGTTCACTATTACAGAAGATTGTAACATACCTTATCAACTGCAGTCATTTCCTCTTCTCTTTCTCGATTACCATTCGGTAAAATGGTTTTCGGATTGGTTAAAGCAACGATTGACACAGCATTGCGGCATATTGAACACAGGACAGTTTGAACCCGGAAATGGAATTCTACGTCATCACTTAACAACTGGATTGCTTTGGTCGCTAGCAGATTGCTGCAATTGCCCGTAGTGTGCATGGAAACACCAGTTTGTTTGCAGATACTTGCAAACTACTAACCGGGCAGTAGTGAAATTGTGAAAAGTGCGACGTAAACTGGCAATAGAAACAGTTTGCCTTTAAAGTAAAAGTTGCACCTTTTGAAACGGTAGCTACAGTGGTAAGGCATGACTTACTTTGAAGGGGAAAATTCCCTATTTGTGTGCCACTTTTTCAAATTTTACTACAGCTCAAACTACAGGTGACCAGTCTCCTTGTGACCAAAGCAATCACAAGGTGGTTTTTGGTGCAGCACCCTCTTTGTAAATCATTTTAATCAGCATCAGGGAAAATGCATTTTCCACTAATGACCAAAGGTTGTTGGGGGGTTACCGACCAGTCTTCAGGCCAGTGTAACTGAGGCCCAATGAAGCCCATTTGGAGAGGCAGCAATTTTGCCATAAGGGGGAAATTGCAGCAAGTGAACTGATTAAACTATTATTTGGATTTTGTGAACAATTCTGACTCTGAGCACTTTAGTCTGTCTAATGTTATCTAACTGAAGAATTGTAACTCAATTCATCCATTCAATCTTATCTTACTTCGTAATGTTATCACTTAGCTACACAACATGTATCTGGCAAAATGGCTGCTTTGTTGGATTATCAAACAGGGGTGTCTGTCTGGCCAAAACTAGTCCTATGAAGGATTCAGATTTCATCCACTGGATAGTTTTGTAAAGTGTATAATTTTTTGGAATTGCAGATGAAAGATACATTTGGGAAATTTTGGTGCTGACTCATTGACATGGTTTACTAGGAGACTCAAAACTCAGTTTTTGGCAAAGTGACTTTTATATATTTGTTTTTTTTATCAAGGTAAAAACTGTCATTGACATTAAAAATGTCTTTTTAAACAGAAATCTGGCTCAGAAGGCTATATAGCATCACAGTTCTATAAAGATATTTTAAGTGGCCAGAAAGCACTGGTTTGATTATAATGCATTTACAATAACACAGACTCCTAACGATTCTTGCAAAACAGGTTATTTCTTCATTTTATATATGAGCCCTTCATAAATCATACTGACTGCACTCTATTTGAAACATCGAAAATCACTTTATGGCAGACAATCACTTTTTGGCACAACACATCACTGATAATTATAAATCAACTATTTTAAAATGTATCTGGTGAAAAACAGCATTGTTTGCTGTGCACCATTGGAAGTGAATGTTGCTTTGTCAGAACCATAAACCATCTCATCCACTAATTAATGGATAAGATGAGAATCACTCATCATTCCCTGCAGGTGGAGGCCCTCTTTTTTTCACAAGGGGTAAATTTCACACCTGCCATGTTTGAATGACTTAAATGAACCCTACAGCGTTTGACCTCATTTTGTTTGGGTTGCTTCGAATTGAGCCGCATAGAACAAATAATTTCCCCACCTAAAATTATTTATGAAACAGTTTATTTGGAGCAAAGTTTCAACTAAACCACAGGCATAAAAAAACCCCTGCAGATTAAAAATGCAACAATTAATGTGTTCCACTGAATTATTTGCCATTTTTCTCAAGTAATTGATATTATATGGTCAATAAAATGTCTGAAAACAATGAAAAATGCATCAGTATTCAAAAGGCAATGTCTCCAACTGCTTTATGTCCAGTGAAGCAAAAAGTATTTGATTAAGTCAAGACAAAGAAAAACTGAAAATCTTTGTATTTAAAATGCTGAAAGCAAAATATATGAACAACATTAGTGGATGAAACATCTGATTATTTGATTTTTGCTTATATTTTTTGCATCAGAATAACTATAAAATTTTAAAAAATGCAGTATATTGGATAATCACTGCAGATTGATGATGTAAAAGTGTTCACTTTTTCACAAAGCTTAAAATGAGAATTTTTTTTCAGGTGTATCAGTCAACCAATAAAAACATGAGAGCACGTCCACAATATAGGCAAATGGATTTGTATGATATTGCTCACACACCTGTCTCAGGACCCCATTCTCTCTGTTGCCTTTTCTACAGACGAGAGGAGAAAAAGAGGACGAGCCAAGTCAATTAAGGTGACTGTTACTATAATTCAGTCTGTGCTGCAATGAAACCAACCTAATAATACCCATTCCCTTCCCACTTCCCACAGCTGAACTGGCTTTGCCTTTATTTAGCTTCATGAAGCGATTTGCTCAAATGAAAAGAGATTTTAATAGGGTCTTTCTCACTGGAGGCTGTTTGAAAAGGGGAACAGAGCAAAGCCCTTTCCACTCCCTACATTCAACACTGAACTACAGGACAACAGTGGAGTCATTTCAATTCAAGGTTATGGTTTTAGGATTTCCTGTATAATGTGTGTGCTGGTGCGATATAAGCCCCTTCAGACAAGCTCATTATGTTAATCTGACAGCTATTTACATGTCGACCTCAAACAAAAATAAGTACACTGGTCAGTTCAAGAAGTTGTGACAGTCTTAGAAGGTGAGGTTAAACGTGAAAGAAGACAAAACTACGGACATCTTGTGTTATCAGTTACCACTTCTCATGCACCAAATCTGATAAAAATAAAAACAATAACAGTAAGGAAAACAGTTGCAGAGGATTGATCTTCTTATATTATCTGTTTATAAAAATATTTTCCCCATATGTTGCCAGACAAAGGATGTTAAGGTCTCTAAAGGATGTTAGGCATATTTTCAAGCCAGCTGTGTGGATGAATCAACGAATATCCATCAAAATGCTTTAAATTCAGCATGTGAGTCATGACTTTACATCCTGTCATCCAGTGCTTGGGCATTGTTAGATATTTAAAAAAAAAAAACATGCAGCAGAGTTGCACTGATATAAAAACAGCACACGCTGAAATTGAAGAGAAAATTGATTTGTACATTTAAGATGGGGAAGCAAGCTTTTCTTCTACAAAGGTTTGGCAATGTTTAGAAGTAAACGGTACAAAAAGAAAGAAAGTTGAAGCAAAAACGACATTTATATTGCTCTTTAAGAATTGGGCATGCATTATCCCACTTTATCGCTTTCACACACAGCTCACAGAGTTTGGTGCTTGATCGCTTTGATTGGTCAAAAAGCTTCTTTCAGTTTGTTCCCATTGCCACTTTTTGTTGTTTTATTTTTGTAGACAAAGAACAAGGATTAAAGAATCCAAACCATACTCAGTGTGTTTGCTTCATATTAGTTGTTGCAAAAAAGGGGGAGGAACAGTAAGTGTGTTTTCACACATGTGCAGTTTAGTCCGTTTAACTTGAACTCTGGTTTGTTATATAGAATTATATAGAGTACCAAACTGTAGCAGCTAGCAGCTGTCAGGAATAAATTCTCCATGTTATCCACTAGTCCAGAACACATGACCTTCTCCATGTATTTACTTTTGTTGTCCCAACCTGGAGACAGTAAGCAGACTGAATGTTCTCACATGGTTTATAACGATGCTTTTGGTTTCCTTTGGAGTTTGCTTGGAGTTTTCTCCAAACAGAAACCAAACCATAGAAAAAAAACTAGAGGTTTACTACCTCATCAAATAATTTGGGTCAAAGTAAATGAACTGTAGATGTGAACCCTAAGAGAGCTATTCTCCCCAGGGTTGGTGGCACATTATGGAGATTTTTTATGTCACTTTAAAGCAGAAAACCCCAAAGTGTATAAAAAATGTTTGTGCATTGGCACATATATTACCTGGATATAGTTCCTGCTTCTATGTGTAGCCCATACCTCTTGCTTAAAAATTCGCGTTTGAGACTGGACATGAATTTCTAGTCTTCTTTATTACAATATTTTTAAGAATATTTGTTCAAAGCAAGCAAATAAAAATTATGTGTTTCAGAGAGGTGACTACCTACAACATTTCCTGAACCGTTTACCCACTGAAAGGAAAGAAGAAGCTTTTTGTCTTCCTTGAGTAAAATTTCCCCTCACTAATGGAAAATCTCTAATTTTTTCAAATGGAGCTCCACTGGGGATTGACTTGGCTTAATGCGTTTCTGAATGTTGAATTATTCCTGTTACTGGATGCCAACATACATTAGGTATACAGTGACAAAACATACAGAGCAGTGTTGTCTATGTTTATTACACACAGACATGCCGAAACATAAAATGTGAGCTTTGAATTAGGACATTTATCACCTGGAGCTTTGCACTGTTTGACCTCATTTCTTAAAGCAGAGGCTGCTGAGCAAATGCAGCCATTTTTTCAGATGTCACTTGATCTGTCATAAGCTACTATTCTCCACACTGTGAAAGCCTGGACAGGCAGAGAAAGGGGGTCATTTTGCCTTGGTTTTTGACTCGGTGTCTGACAGATGCAGCATCAAAACCCTCAGGGACTGATAGTGTTAAAGGAGACACCTGTTTTACTGTATTCCCTCTAGCTTTGTGTTCCAAACCCAAATAAAACAAGTGAGTAATTTCCTGTTTGATATTCTAGATGGCAGTAGATTGGAGTCTTTGTGAATGCATGAGTCATTTTTCTGCATGTGCTGAATAGTCAGTGAATATATCTGAATACATAAAAACCAATATCAGGCATGCTGGATTTGTGCTATTTGAAAAAATATCACTATTTGAGAGAGTTTGGTTTGATAAATACATATAAATCAGTAGCTACCCTTCTTAAACGGTATTGCAAAAACTGCAATGTACGTATGTAGGGAGCTACGATGTTTTTGTAGGTAACTCAGTGAAGAGGTTTTGTAAACCTTTTGTTTCTCTCTCCTACTTCCCTCATAACCCTTTCCAAGTCTGTGATTTCCATAAGTAACATGGCATATCAGTCACACACACTGAGACCCTAAATAGAGGCATGCACAGCCAATGTTCAGTAGGTCCATGGCGAGCTGAAACCATAATTCGCATAGCCAACATACGATCATTGTGCTCGAGGCCCTCTCCCTGCACTTTCATTTGAATGCTGCAGCCTGAAATCAAGTGTAAAACTGTCAGGATTTGTCAGTGTTGTGCTTCCACGCCGCACTTATTCGAGTGGACAAGGAGCCAGCAAGGAACACACAGGGCAGACACAAGCTCTGTGTGTGTGTGCAGTTGTAATACTCATGTTGTGGGGACATAAATCTGCTCACACAATCGCATTGTGATGACCTTTGGAGACAAAAAGCAGGACATTATAATGTTATCATTAACATTAAGGGTGAAGATCTGATTCAAGGCTGGATATATTTTCAGCTAGACAGATAGTGGTTATAGTGAGGGTTCGGTAAGTCTATAGGAAATGAATATAAGTCAGTGAAGTGATGAAAGCATGTGTGTGTGTGTGTGAGTTAACACGTGTAACATTTGAGGCCACAGTAACAGGCTAGAGACTGTGAGAATAATTGTGTTTATCTGAAGTGATTGTAGTGACTGCTGAATGAATAACAATGCAGTGAAGGCTTACCCTTCCCAGCAGTGTGTACATGTCTTTGTGTTGCTTATACAAACATTCAGTAGACTCAAATTTTCAGATGCACTGAAACATGGTCCCTTTTCAGCAACTAAAAGCACATAGCGGCCAAACTTAAGGTTAATGCATACTCTGTAAAGCGGGATTCATATTAAAAAACAGAGTAAAAGATCTCCAAAAAATGCATGGTTCTTACAGCCTATTGGAGATGAAAGCTGTTAGAAGTACCTAGAGTGTGATGAAATTTGCAATGCCATAATCAGAGGTGCTGTTACAAGTTTTTTTTTCATTTAATACTGCAGAGGTGCTATATGGGTTACTGAAATGTAGTGAATGTAGTGTAGCTAAAGGTACAATATCATTAAGAGATGTAATGAAAGAGAAGGCACTTCAGTGTAAGTTCAAGTAGAGACAGGAACATAACTGGAGAGAAATATGTATTATGCAGACATATAAACAGACTTTGAAAGTGTGAAATAGAATAGGAGATAAAAATAAGTGCAGCTAGGCAAAAGGCAGATTTAACAGGAGAACAAAAATTACTATTCACCAAGCATTAGCTCACGTCAACAGTGGTAATGCAGATTGGGCTGCTGCTAATACAGTGCAACTCAAAGAATCATTTGAGGTAAATATCGCACAGAAAGCATGTGAAGTGCTTTATTCAGCTATAAGAATCGTAGTGGAGCATGGCAGAGCAGTGCTGGATTCAGCTCTGCTCTACAGTGTGTCAATAGAGTAATCATCAGAAGATTAGGCAGGAAAATTAGCAAGCTATTCGTTGAGCAATAATCTATCCCACCTGCTCATTAAAATAAACACTGAATCTCAAATAGTTTAAATCAGAGCTGAGTGGGGAAAGAGCTACACCATCAATATGCTAAGTGAGCATCTAGACTTTTGAAGCTGAGTTTTAAGTCATTTTGGAAAACTGGGATGTTTTTTGTAATGGATCAAAATATGCAAGTGAATTATGCCTTTGCATAATTATATAGAAATACAGTACATTTGCATGGCCACAATTTATTATGACTTATATCTTAATTTACCCTGCCTTACTTTTCTGCAGAACCTTGTTCATTGTGCCATAAATGACACTCATGTTTAATTTTTTTTTCTCTTATAAATTAATAACTTTATTTTTAAGCAGTTAAACACAGCTTTGCTCAGTTCGTCAGAGTGTTTGGTGCGATATTGTTTGGTGTGGTAAGCCATCCGAAGTAGCATATGGTGGCTAATGTTAGCAAATTTTGAAGTATCAATTAGATTTTTAGATTTAGCTCCATAGCTGTTTGTGTAGTGCTGTGAAGCAGAAATAACTGTCTCTTTTATTTGTTACTGTGTCAAATGAGGCCCTGCTTCCTGTCCCACACTCTAGTGCAACATTATATCATTAGATGCAACAGATATATGTGTAAAAGCTGGTTACGAACACTAAACTGTTTTTCTAGAAGAAAATTGTATTACAAAATTGTTTTAAATATTATTGAAGCCTGTTTGAGCTGAACTTGGCTGTTAGATTATGATTGTGATCATATCAGTCATGCTTAAGTACTGGTGAAAAAATAATATCTTGCTGCATGTCTGACTTGAGGAGTTTAATTGAAACCTCTCCACATACACAAACTATTGGAAATGTAACGCTAGATTGAAGGAGTAATTTACTCCTATAAAATAGGACAGGACTGCAGTATGCAAATAAACAGTGTCATCTGGATGTGGAGTCAATTTTGAAAAAAATATTTTACCTGCAATGGTAAATTAAGAACAACATAGCATGGCTGCATTTTAAGCAGGATTGAAAAGGACCAATGATAAATGATGCCTATTGTTGTCAAGTAATGCCAGGAAGGAAACTGCCTTTGATTGTCCTTAAGGGAGTGTGCAGATGTGAACCTTGAATAGAAAATACTGCTGAGAAGAAGAAGAAGCCAAAGAATGGGGGGAATGTGGGAAGTTCATGTTGTTAACAGCCAGTCCTCTGCCAGCTCCCTCTCTCTCTCTCCCCTCTTTCGCTCTCCCTTACATACTCATACACATAGAAGAAAGCGCACTTGCTCTTCAGACACTCTCAGCCTCCTTTCTTTCTCCACTACCTCTCAATCCGCCTCGCTCTGTCTCTCCTTTCGTCTCATAAAGGGCAGCGTGATCAGCAGAGCATGACACTTTTAATTGAAACACACATGTGCCGTGCTTTCGCTGCAGCACTTTGGATTATAGCCAAGATGTGCCACTGACTTAGAAAGGACTGCCACAATCAAAGTGGAGAGAAGACAGAAATAATAGAGACAAAGAAGGTTATCTGTGACTTTGTTGGTGTTTGGACAACTTCTCTGATGGGAAATTAGCCACCAGGAGAAGCCTGAGTCAAACATAGAAGAGCGTGGCAAACAGAGATACCTTAAAACACGTGGAGATGCTTTTAGGTAAGGCTGTTCCTCTTAATATTTGTTCTAATACTACTAATTTGTGAGTGTGCAGCTTTAAAAGTCACTGAGGATTTATCAGGTTTCATTCATATATATATTTATATGTATATTTTTTAGATGTGATGTGTTTTGTGCCTCCATCTGCCTAAATGCATGCGAGCGCTCCCCTGTCAATGTGTGTTTTACAACAATGACTTCACATCACTGCTCAAGGGCAGGCTCGGTCTCCTGCCTACCATCTGCCCTCGTTCAGTTCCTCTGCATCCAAAATGAGTCCCCGGTCGGTTTGTTTTCATAATTGACCCCTTTTGATGAAGCCAAGTGTGGAGTTCAGACCAATACAAACCTGCCATTCCCAGATGTGTCAAGTCATTTTAAAGCCACACAAGAACATTGCTGATATCGCGGTGCAGATTGCTGGCAATTATGTCTTTGCCTCCTCAGGGAAATATGCTCAGATTAGTTTGCATAATTGGAGCCTGTTAAAGATAAAGGCAATGTGGGGATTTTTATTCTTTTTTCTATATTTGTTTTTTTGTTTGTTTATTTTAGCTAAGGGATCAAATTAATTGAATTTAAAGTGTTTAAATTTAGAATCAGTTTAGTTCAAAGTTAAAGTCTTGAATTTTACCAGCTGATTTTGTAGTACACAGTCTCACTGTACCAGTCTCACCTTTTGTTTGACCTCTCGATAAATTAATGCAAAAAACAAAAAAGAAAAGGCGTTTATTTCAGTTAAAACTGAATTGATCTAAAAGTCTGTCTTTGAGGCTTACTTGTTTATGGGTTTCCCTAAAGCACAGAATGCCAACATAGTTAATCACAAACACTTTATTTGACCACACACATCCAACACATTCACAGAGCTGCCCTGTTAAACACCCAGCTCTGCGCGAGCTTTTTTAACTTTCTCCATGCCAGCTTTTCCTTCCGCTGTATTCTGTGCTCCTCTTACCACCTCTCCTCCATACCCCAGCACACTACTGAAATAGGGAGAGGAGATTATTAGTCCATGTGCAATAGGTGTGCCACTCACCTCACCGGATGCTAGCCTCTGAACCATCTATCCCCACCTCTGCCATCTCCAGCCGAGCAAAGACCACACCCCACCATCAAACACGAAAAAAAAAATTGCTGGTTGTCTTCCTTTTTGCTTTCCTCTTGGTTATTTTTGTGCAGTTTCAGATACTTTGCATTATTTTCTGATACTTCATTGATAAATAATATAATAAACTTAGTTAGCATAAGCAACACATAACTATTTTTCAATTTCTCATATCCTATATCCTGTCATATTTTCCTCATATATTAAGCAAGATTTACATACACAGTATGGACAAAAGTACTGGGCCACCTACACATTACACCTGCAGGAGCTACTCGGCCATGGAAATCTATGTCATGAAGCTCCCAGCACACAGTTTTTGTGCAGATGTTAATGCCAGAAGAGGCTTGCTGTGGTTCCTAAACACTTTCACTTTGCAATAATACCACCTAGAGTTGATTGTGGAATATCTAGGAGAGAAGAAATTTCATGATAGGACTTGCTGCAACGGTGGCATCCTGTTACAGTACCACACTCAAATGAAGTGTGGTCCATATGGTGTACTTCTGGTAGCACATGGTGATAATTTGGATAAAGCATGGTGCAGTAACACTAAAGTGGGCTGTGCGTGGCATACCATATGATGCTATTATACTTATTTTACTGTGTGTCACAGATGCTGGTTTTAGTAATATACTGTTCAAAGCTGCACATTAACCGGTTCGAGTGGTGTATAAGGTGCTCACATATAATATAGGAAAATATAAGACAATGAAATAATAAGCTAGTCAGGTAATGCAATAAAAAGGGTAATAAACCTTTTGGTAGAATTAGAAGTGCAAATTGCACATAGCAGTTTATACTGTTGCACTGCAAGTAAGTAGTCCTATGGCAGTGAAAATAGGGTTATTAGGTTTGTCCCCTGCATGAAGTGGAGGAACACAATAATCAAAGTGAGAAAAGAGTCCCTGTGGTGTCCAGTCTGTACTTGAGTGCAATGACTGGTTTGCTGCATGTGCTGAAAAGTTTCTTGAGCGTCTTCTTCTTAAACTCATTTCCACCATCTGCCAGAACAGAACTGGGTGTCCTGATCAGTTTAAGTCTGGGATTAGCTGCCTTCACCCAGCTGATTTAACACTGAAAAACCATGCTCGCATTCACAATGTCACGTGCTGTTGAAGGACCTGAACTTTATCAGTAAATGGCATCTCCTCTAGCTCTTTTTGAAGCAGAATCTACCTCCCAGCTTAACTTTATACAGCCCGCAATTGCTGTGTCTTCATAGGATTACTGTTAATTTGATGTATGCACAGAGAAAAGGAAGGGTGGTAAAACGGGTGGTGTCAGAAGGCCACCTCTGCAGCCAAACATACCATGCTCTAACCCCAAATAAATTTTAAATCAAGGCTAAAAGTATAGCATCCATCTTCATGACTGAGCTTTCTGAGAAGTCAGATGGTATTTGAAATATTGGAGAAGTTGAAAAATCTTGTCCTCACAGTATTGCCTGCAACTGCCAGATGGTGAATGATGCAAACTGCAGGGGTCCAGCTATGGCCTTGTATTCACAGAGGGGTAATAGATAGGCTAGACCTTCTTTAAGCCTGGTGCAAAGGAATATAACATTCAGACAGTTGAGACCTTGATATTTTATGATTATTTTATTCAAAGTGTTTAAACGTGTTTATCAATAAACAAAGTACAGGGTGTTCCAAAAAAATTTGCATCATTTGAGATGTGAATATCTGAGTAACTACATGTCCTAGGCAAACGAAATGAAATAGGCTTCTTGTTGAACAATACAAGATTTATTTGTTAAAATTGAAGCAAGAAATTGAGAGGGATGTAGTTTTTATAACTGATTTCATAAAACTTCACAAATGTTCAGTATGTTCAGTATCAATTCCCCTTTATGCAAATGTAGCGTGATTTTACGATGCATCATATTGGCTATGAGACATTAATCTGTGGTCTGTGTGGGTGGAGAGATTCAAAGGAAGCTAGTCAGTGTTTCTTTAGGTTATAGAAAAAGTTTATGAGTATGTTTGCAGAGCTGGGAGTTCATGAGTCAGTTTAAAGGGATCATTAATTTGCCTATTGGGGGACATATTCAATATCCAGCAGTGATAATGACCCATTATTATAATCGAAGGGTAATGAGTATGGAACAGTAAGGTTTTAACTGCAATATAGATTGTCTTAGAGAACAAATTTAATTAGTCTACTGTACTGGCTTGGTACCTTGTGTCACCGAGAGCATTTTAATTTGCTGTAGCTGTTCCACAGCAGTATTTGAAGCACTGTTTACAGTATAAAATCTGATTTCACAACAGTGGTTTTGATTTTAGTTGTATGTGTGAGAAAAATTAGTTTATAACAATGATTCTAAGCATGAAACCCTAGAAATTGTCCATCATGTTTATAAAATTATGACAGTAACACACACAGAAAAAAACTCCAAGTGGGATGCGTCAGGAAGGGCATTTGGTGTAAAAATCTGCAAAATCTTACATAGGGAGCTACCTGTAATGGCAACCCCTTGTGAATAAGGGAACAGATGAAAGTAGATTAAGACATGGTCAAGATGATCTGCTCAAGGTCAAACTGAGCATCAGAATGGGGAAGATGGGTGATTTTAGTAACTCTGAACGTGGCGTGGTTGTTGGTGCCAGAGTGTTTCAATATCTCCTGATCTAGTGGGATTTTCCAACACAATCATCACCAGGATTGACAGAGAATGATTAAAAAAAAAAGAAAATGTCCAGTGAGCAGCAGTACTCCGGGCAAAAATGCCTTGCTGATGCCAGAGGTCAGAGGAGAATGGCCAGACTGCTTTGAGCTAATAGGAAGGCAACAGTAACTCAAATAACCACTTGTGACAGCCAAGGTAAGCAGAAAAGCATCTCAGAACACACAAAATGTTGAAACTGGAAGCAGGTAGGCTACAGCAGCAGAAGACCACACCTGTCAGCTAAGAACAGGAAACAGAGGCTACAATTCACACCGGCTTACCTAAATTGGACAACAGAAGATTGGAAAAATGTTGCCTGATCTGATGAGTCTTGATTTCTGCTGCGATACTCAGATTGTGGGGTCAGAATTTGACATAAAAACATGAAAGCATGGATCCATCCTGGGATATTTTTTTGATTGAACCGGTCATCTTTCTTCATCTTCTTCTTCTGGAACCATTTGAGTCAGTTAAATTTGGGTCAATAGTTAATAAAAAAAAGTAATAAGGTTGATGATCCTAAACAGCGGGAAGTAAAAGTTAAAGACAAACCAGAAATAACTTAGTATTCATTTGTATTTTGTCAGGGTTAAATTAGAATCTGTGTGTTGTAGTGTCTCTTACACATAATAAAAGCATGTGTTCTGCTCTAGTATACAGTGCATGCATGTTGTTTTGCATGTGATCACATTGGATCTGTTTTTCTGTTGTCACTAAACAATGTGACTGGATAAATGCAGCAGGTTGTCTAATTCTGTGTCTTATTGTGACTAAATCATAGGTTGGTTCAGTAAAAAGTGGCACACACCACAGTGACTGGCAGCCCCAATCAGTCATTATGGTTTGCTGACAGTGTGAGTTTGATTAGCCAGACTGGAAATGATTGCAGGAGTTCAGACACTCACATGTTCGCTTATGAAAACATTGCACTGTTTCCTTTCACCAAATCTAATTAAAATCAAAGGATAAGTTTTTGGTTATAAAACTTAATGTTAACTCTTGTAGAGACCTAAATTTTATTCAAGAAAAGTCCTTGAGTCTAGAGCATTACTTCAGTCTCCCAGACCTATTGTACAGTTGGGAGCTGTTGGATAGGTATGTTGTGAGGTTGAATGATTGATTTTTAAATTGTAGGTCTCTCTCTGGATATACAACTTTAGAACTGATCACATCAGTTAAATCTGATTTGCAGATTTTCTGCGTGAGACACGTAATGTCTGAATGATTATCTGTGAAGGCTTATTAATGTTAATTTGATAGGCTATATGTGCAAATCTGTATTAAGCATCTTGATAATGGCATAATTATTCCAAAAGCATTGGGGGAAAAGCCTTTAAACGATGATGTATTACACATTAATTTCCTCCTTCATATCATATTAGACTTGTAGCTGTACACGAAGAAGCTTAGGGTGACTCACATCCTGCATCATCAGGAGGGCAGTTTTTTCCAGATGTATCCTGGGAACAGAGCTGCATGCCAAGACCAACTACATTAAGGCATTTTAATGGCTTAGACACATGCCATGGATTTCTGTCATATTCTGGATTTGCCAAAAAGGCGTGCAGCCTCAGGCTTCTGCCACCAGTCTGTGAGAAGGGGATGTGCTGGACACGTAGCAAGGATACTGAGGGCCTCTTCACTGCATGACATCACCTGGTGCGTGACTCCTGTGATTCAAGTAAATCATATTTGTTAATTTTTCCAAATAATTAGCCTTAGATTAAAAGTGGCATTTATATCCCTATAGAGTGTGTGTCATCAAAAAATAGCACGAGAGTGACGCGGGACCTCTTTTCTGACTGTCGACTACCAACACATTAGAGAAGCATTATAGTGATTAATCATGTTCTGATTTGAGCCTGTTCAGGAACATTTTTCATTGCTGTCAACTTTATTGAAAATTTGCTGGAACTGATTGCTTACCTACAAAATTTTTATTGAAATTACACCAATCAGAATAGTGGTTAGTACCAGACAAAACAGCCTTTTCAGAGTTAAGACTTTAATTTACGACCTACATTTAATTGCTCATATTTCAAGTTAATAGAAACATTTGAAAAAATTGATTTTGTTTTCTTTGATTATGCTCCTTCCCTCGGTGGCCAAGCGGCATCCCAACGGCTCTATATACACAGCTCACAGTGATGGTGGAGAGTTCTGCTAGCCACTGTGCTATCGTTTCCTTGTTCAGCCATGAGAATTAATCCAACGTTAAACATTTGTTCTGCACAGCTTTTCTCCCAGGTCGTTTGTGCCCCACCTGTCATGACCCTGCACCCCACAAGTTGGGCACGCTCCACAGTTTGAGAAACACTGTCTTAAACACAACAATCTGATCTCTATAAACTAAGCACACGGCTTTACCTCTGACTTCAGTAAATGAAAGCTTACTAGTCCATGTCATGTCAAAAACAATGCATTCTCAATCTGTCTTTGTGTTTTTATTGTAAGCTGACATCTTCTGGAGCTGGCAAACTCACATCTCTCATAAACATTTGTTGCAGCACATTTACAGCAAAGCTGCATTCACTTGCACACATATATGTATGTAAAGGGGGAAAAAGGGGGCTCTAAAAATGAAAACAGAAGAGTTGTATTGTGATTTTCTGCAAAATTGCAAAGAACAGTAAGCCATTCCTGATGGGGAATTTATCAAAGAGTGTCTGGTGGCTAAAATGGGATAAACTGCATGATGTACACTTATTTACATTTGAATTGTAATTTCCTATTGACCAGGCCAGAGAATAGATAGGAAAGCAGCCGGGGGGTGGGGGGGTAAAATGGTCTGGGCTCAAACCAGGCTCCCTGCAGTAGCTTTTGGCATATAGGTCGCCTGCTCTTCTAGTTGAGCAGTAGCTGTGCTAGTCCTGAGCAGTTTTTGCAGTGTGGTGTGGTCATGTCCTGCTGAGGGAAGCCGCTGCCATCAGGGAGTGCTGCTGCCATTATATAGTCTACGTATTTAGCTTGGTGGTATGCTTATTTTTTTAAAAATGGACCCCAGTTTTCCCTGCAGAACAACATAATCATTGTTATTCTCTTCACCAGCTGATGGTTTTAATGTTGTGGCTGATTGGTGTAATTTGGTATTTCCTGTACCCTGGATATAAATTTAATGGCGTACTGGATATAATATTGAAAATTTAAGGCCTTTTTTAATTACATTTGTTGTGGATATTCATGGTCCAATAAAGATAATTGATTAGTACTGTTATGTCACAAGTGTTTGGCTTTCATTTACTCTTACCTGCCAAAGTCTGGTATTCTATCATATAAAAAAATGTTATTCATCCAAAATGTAGATAGTCAGTCTTAATACTCCAGCAAGCTGAGGCTAAATAATAATAATAAAAATAATAATATACTCCATTTTGTTCTCTGCCAGTCCTGACTCCTGAGGAAATTTGCATTAATACACCTTCCATGCCCTCAACACAGCAGTTGGTAGCATGTGGCTATCCCTTTGTCTGAGTCCTACATAAACTGATAATTATTCTTAAAATACTCCTTGTGTGAAAAAAGAACAACCTTTTCTACCACCCACTGGCTACTGTTCATGACTAGGTGCTGTCTGAAGACATTTTCTGTTTGTCTGTCAAATGATTGGTGTTTATTATTACAGAAACCCTTAAACACTTTACTTAAAGATACACCACACACGAGCACACAGTAGCACATACATATACCACACATAAACACCCACTAGGCATTTTGTCAGCAAAATGGATTAAGATTTTGGTATTTTACTGAAATGCTAACAGGAATGAAAATATTGTGTCTCCAGTTCTGACAACGTGCCTTGGAAATCAAGTAGCAAAAATGCAAAACCTGCTAAAATATGCAGCTGCCAGGAGACATGACATTGCCCAAAAAAAGGTTGACTGCAAATTAAGATGCTCTCTATTTGAATTCATGTAATAAACTGGTATGACATGTGCATTATTAGGTCAACTGCAATGAAGTGTAAGGGAAAAAAATACTCTAAGTAGTTCCAAAGCTTCAAATTGAGCTGAGAAACATCCATGCAGCCTTTAGCCTTTTCCTTAAGAACTCTGGAAATATTTTCAGGTTGTCAAAAGTCAGTAATTAAAATATAACATGTATTAAAACTAATTTTTACGCACTATAACATTCTGAAATCTGAGCTTAAGAGACAGAGGTTAACTGGTCCAACAAAACAATGAAACTCATTCAAGATTAGTGTTGATTGGTTTTTGTTTCTTTGCCTTTTTTTTTTTTTACTGAAGTTGGAGCTCTAATGTTATGAGTGATGATCAAATCTTTTTTTTTCTTTTTGGTTCTGGCATAAATGTTTTTGGCAGCTCATAGCTTACATTGCTAGTCAGTCATAAAATCTCAAATCCTAAGTGTGATCAAAATGAAATAATTGTGGCTTACAAATATGTTGCACTTAGATTGCTTTCACCCTTTTTTCATGTTCATTTAAAACCAGCTCAGCAGGGCTTAAGTCTGGAGGCTTTAACATCTTCCATCATTTTAAGCCTACCATGTAGTTCTTTTCTTCTGAACTGGGTCAGTCTGCCTTCCTTTGTTATTTGCCTTTTTCTCACCTTTTTGATAGCAATATACTAGTGTTGTAGTACTCGAGACCGGTCTTGGTCTCGAGACCACTTTTTGATGGTCTTGATCTTGTCTTGGACTCAGATATTAAGGACTTGGGATTTTATTTCAAGACCAATCAAGACCACAACTGTGGAAATATCACTAAATTGGATGCAAAACGTACTGATTCAAATCCAAAAAGGATTGCGCTCCTATGCCTTCTCCCAGTGCTCCCAGTACTAACTGCAGAAATACACAGCTCAGTCAGAAACAACTAATCAGAACCAGGAGGACGGTCTTAGCACTGTCAATCATGCCTGTGTACGCGCTGCTCATATTCTCCCCCTTTCTCCCTGCTACACTACAGCTTCACCCTGACAGTAAAGCCTGTCATGAATGCTCAGGCTAGTTAGCGTGGCCACCAATGACGACAGATAAATAGTTTTCCTGGATCGGTAAGTTGTTTCTTCGCCATTAGTACACTGAGCAGCTTGTACATGAGGAGTGATTGACAGGGCTAAGACCCTCCTTCTGGCTATGATTGGTTGTTTTTCACCGGGAGAGGTGCATTTCTTCAGACAGAATAGAATAGAATTCCTTCATTGTCTTTATACAGAATGTACAATGAGATTGGAGGGCCACTCCTGTTCAGCGCCATGGCTTAGAAAGTCACACTTTATAAAATATAAAATAGATCTTCTAAAAATATACAGAAAATAAAACAATGTATAAAATACATACATTGTAAAAAATAGATGATAGATATTGTTCCGTATGAATAATATAATATTGCACAGAGATGTGGGTATTGCACAGTTAAGAGTGGGTGAGTTCAGGGTGGTGATTACTCTGGCAAAGAAACTGTTCTTAAGTCTGTTTGTTCTGGCGTTGATGCACCTGTAGCGCCTGCCAGAGGGCAGCAGGTCAAACAGTTTAAAGTTCAAAGCCAGGGTGTGAGCTGGCCTTAATAATGTTTTTGGCTCTGCTGAGGCAGCGGGAGGTGTAGATATTCATCAGGTAGGGGAAAGGGCAGCCAACGATTCTTTGTGCTGTCTTGACTACCCTCTGAAGCCTCACCCTGTCTGCCTCAGTGCAGCTGCTGTACCATACTGTGATACAGTACATCAGCAAGCTCTTAATGGATGAGCGGTAGGTCAGCAGCAGGTTTGAGTCCAAGCTGTTCTTCCTGAGAACCCTCAGGAAGTGAAGTCACTGCTGAACCTTCTTGATAGCAGTTGCAATGTTATCTGACCAAGAAAGATCAGCAGAGATCAGGACACCAAGAAACCTGAAGGTGTGGACTCTCTCCACATTGATGTAGAGGGGAGCTGGGTCAGTCCTGTGTCTCCTGAAGTTGATGATGATCTCTTTGGTTTTCATGGTGTTCAGTGCCAGGTTGTTCTCTGAACACCAGACTGTCAACTTCAGGACCTCCTCTCTGTAGGCTGCCTCATCTCCCCTTGAGATGAGCCTGACCACTGTGGTGTTATCAGCAAATTTGATGATGAGGTTGTTATTGTGGGCTGGACTGCAGTCATGGGTGTAGAGGCAGTACAGGAGGCGGCTCACCACATAGTCATGTGGGGAGCCAGTGCTTAGTGTGCGGGTGGAGGAGAGATGGGGGCCAATTCTCACAGTCTTGGTTAAGAAGTCCTTTATCCAGAAACATGTGAGAGAGGGGAGGGCTAGGGTGTGCATCTGGGATAATTGTGTTGAAAGCTGAGCTGTAATCCACAAAGAGCATGCGAGCATAACTCTGCTGCTGCTCCAAGTGGCACAACACAGAGTGGAGAGCTACAGCAATGGCATCCTCTGTGGATCCTGTCGCAAACTGATCAGTGTCAAAAGTGGGGGGAGATGAACTTTGATGTGCTGGAGAACCAGTCTCTCAAAGCACTTCATAATTACCGGTGTGAGGGCCACAGGGCGGTGATCATTTAGGCTGGTGATGGATGACCTTTTTGGCATGGGGATGACTGTGACTGTTTTTAGGCAGGGGGGATGACTGCTTAGGCCAGGGAGAGGTTGAAAATCCTGGTGAGAATCAGGGTGAGCTGGTGGGCATACGTTCTGATTATTTTGCCAGGTACTCCGTCTGGTCCAGCAGCTTTCCTGGGGTTCACTGCCAAGAGCATGTGCTGTACCTCATGCTCCTGGACAGTGAGTGGGGTAAAGCTGGAGCCCGGTGGGGTTGGGGGGTGGAGCAGATGGGTGGTCCTGAGGTGTCTCAAAGCAAGCAAAGAAACAGTTAAGTTTTTCTTCTAGTAACACACCCAGATGGCAAACGTAGCTCAAGGAGGAGGTGGAGGAGCTCGATTTTCACAGATTATCTTATACTACACTGTCACAACATGGTGACAGTTTTAACAAATATGTAAAAAAAAAAAAACGGACTTTTTAAATAAACATACTGCAGCTTTAATCTGTATAAGAAAGAAACTTGTAGCTTTAGTTCTTACTGTTGATGATTGTTTGCCCTTTTTACAGTTTTACACATTTAGCTATGTGGTTTTGAAATAGCACACATTTTAAAACAACATAACTTTATGTATTGTTTATGAAAGGCAGAGAAAAGTGAAGACTATTGTGATGAACTATGAATAACTGTTTTACATTCTGTCATAAATGATGGACGTCAGTATTGATGGAAGGAGTATTAAATAAAGATGGTTACATTTATTTCAGCTCTGAGTGTTTAATATCTAGGTGTATCTAGATCAATTTGAGAAGTGATTTTGGTCATGTTTTACATTTTATTGTATCATGTAGCGTGGGGCACTGGTCTTGGTCTTGACTTGGTCTCAGGTTAGGTGGTCGTGACTACAACACTGCAGTATACAACACTACTTCCAGTAGCGTATTGTCCTCAGATGATGTAGTACAAGTGACCTCCCTACCCCTTCCGGGAGCCTACAGTGAGAACAGCAGCAAGACCAAGCACAGAACAGAGGAGGCATCAGTAACAGCGGATATGTTATTAAGTGAGGTGCAGTATAAAAGGAAGACCTGGGGTGGAGGCAGGTTGCAAAGCTGCTTGCAGATGTGCAGCTCCTGTCTGCAAGTTAAAGCAGGATGAATAGCAGACCCCATAAGAGATTTGCCAGTTGTGTATAAGGATATCAACTGATCTAATGGACCATGATCATGAACTAATTGATTGTTGCTGGAAAGCTGTCACATGACTTTTTTTTTTTTTTACCTTAGCATTGTTACTGCTTACATGTGTCCTATTTAGTCTTATTCGCTGGGTTTGTGCTGCTTAAATTTCAGTAACAATCATAAAATAGTGGCCTTGTAAAACTTTTGTCAGGTAGTGTTCATAATTTCTCTAATTTTCCAGTTATTTTCATGTGCAGGATTACATCCAGATCTGTCTTTTACAAAGTGGCGAAATAAGAAGTAGATGTACATTTTGAGCATTTGTTTTTAGCTGGTTAGCCAGATTTTCACATAAAGAGATTTGGCCTTGTGTTTTTGTTTTTTGGAAGGGCTAAATAAAAGACATCAACCTGTATGTTGAAAAACTATTTCATTTAAACTAAACAATAAAAGTGTAAAAAGTATTAAAATTACATAGTAATAATTTCAGCTGCCGTCTTTAATGCAACCTTGATAAAGATCTCTCGAGGCTTGATTGTCCTCTCTAAAGGCACCAGGCTTCAGCCTCACTCCACCAGGCAGACACCCACATTTACTGCAGCTCAGAGAGGAGCATCGAGATAGAAAGCTGCTAATTACTAAGTTCATGAGGCGGATAAAGCTGTACACAGGCTTTAAATATCAGTAAGTATGTGCTACACATTTGCTAACTGCTGTTCAGCAGGTTTGATTGGACGGAAGCTTATCTCAATTCAAGCAGATGGTGGCAGTTTATTTGATAATGATGTGCAGAATGCATTGTAAAGGGCAGAGGGTCAGTGAAGGAAAAAAAAAACACACTGAGCAGCACTGATAGTGCAATCATGTTAATTTCCCTGCAGATTAGCTTTATCTCCTGGTGCCTGTTTATCTTCTGTGGTTATTTAGCAGAATACATAATTTGAATGCAACTCAAATAATCTGTCACCAAAAGAATACTAAAAATGTTACCTGTACCAGAGACACTAATTTGTAATATGTTGCTGTAGTATTAACATCAGACCACATAAGATGCAAAAAAATCTCAGGATGTGGACCAGCTCCTGTTAAGTTCTGTTTGATTAAATTTGCTTGCTGATTTACTGATTTGCTGCTTTTCGGATAAAAAGGTTAAAAAGGTTGTGGGTACATGACAGGTTCTTTTTCTTTTTTCTTTTTCCCCATGTGGCTTTTACATGCTGTTGAAGCTTGTGTCCACAATGGTATCCTGTGATTTTTCCTTTGACCAGAGGACACTAGTCCTGGATTTCACCTTGAACAAATTCAATAAAAGTTTATGGACCCTGGGGTGAAAATGGGCCCACAGTGCTTTAGCTGAAAGTAGGACAGATTACCACGGGGAGCCTGATCTGGGTTGGATGGTGCCCTGCAGGTAGAAATTCACATGAAGCCGCTGGCTCTGCCAGCTGCGTCTGTATGACTTTAAATAGACATTGACAGCCAGCAGGAGAACTTGCCTGTTGGCTGCCAGTTGTGGCCTAAATGTACTTTGTCACAATAAAGATGATTTATTTAAAAACCACACAGAGCATGGCAGGGGCAGTATTTCAAGCCATCATGGAAATTAGGCCTTCACTTTTCACTTTTTGTTTCCAGCGGCGAGAGCTTAACGGAGCTGTCAATGGCAGTCCTAATGGATGCTAATTCATCCTCCAGAGCTCATCATAAATACCGAGCTCTCTGCCCATTGTGTAAGCAATGAATGGCATCATCATTACTGCAAAAGCGCAGTGCACTAACCACTTCTGTTTTATGACTCAGAAAAGCTGTGTGCTTCATGCTATTATGGAGTGGAAAACATACCATTCAATTTTCATTATTTGACAATATGCTTTGCAGGCTTAACAGCAAACTCCTACCAACAGAGGACACTTTTTTTTGACCTTTTAGCTGCACATTCCTAATCCTGACTTTTTTGATTAGACCAATTACAGAATAATGACAGAGTGCTGCTCTGCAAATTGAAAGATTAATGTTAGTTACAGGTATAGTGTGTGATTTTAAGATCCACACTATATTGAATACACTGCACAGTAGTGACTGTGCAATGTTTGCTTGTATGTATCAAAGGTGGCATAGTGGATGATGCTCAGATAATTTGAGGTGTACAGGAGATGGTGGTCACCATAAAAATATTTTAACTTCTGATTCTTTAATTTGCTTTCTTTAATTATAATTCTAAACACTAAATATGTTATTAGCTAAAGTAATAACACACAAAGTGTTAAAAAAGACTTAATGTCCTAATAATAGTTTTTACCATTTGAAATTAATAACTTGAAGTACATTAATTAGTGCTCCTGTCATTCTGCTCAACAGCTTTTTAAAATTTTACTCAGGATTAAGATCTATGATGTAATAGGAAAATTTTAAATAAAAATAAGAGTTTGCATTAAAAAAATAAAAAATCCCAAGCTCACCATTTGTTTTGTGTTTTTTCTGTTTACAGATACACCAACCTATATTAATATGGATAATTTGCCAATCAAAATCCACAGAATAACTGAATGACTGAAATTAAATAAATAATCATTTTAAAGATTAAAAAAGGTTAAAAAAAGATAACTAATGCTAAATGAACTACACTAATTTTGGTGTTTTTGAAACTGGAAGTGTCAAGCAAGGGGTGGATCCGACTGAGAAACTAAGTGACACTGCTTGCTCATATAATAGCAACTGACAAGCTCAAGGTAGCCCCTCTCTAAAACATACCTGGTTTTATTCTCCACTATGACCCTAGTGGAAATCATAATTTGCAAAATAAACATTGTGTTGTCTTCAATAATGCGTGAAACTAACAACTGAGACCTTAAATTCTTCAGCAAGGTGTCACAGATCAAATAAGGAAATAGGGTAATTTTCTATTGACGTCTGCTCTGGGGTAAGTGGCCATAGTCTGCGAGCAAAAAAGACTATTCCTCTACTCAAGCTAGGATAGGACGTAAAACAACCAAATATACACAAAGAAAGTGGTTATCACAAGAAAACAGGAAATGACTCAAAAGAGATACAGAGGGGGAGATGGGTAAAGGAAACACAAAGAATATAGGAGGGAGGAGATCTTACAATAATAATAGAAATGAGAACAACAAAATTCCTAAATACCATGGCACTGTTCAGTTCAAAAATATCCAAACATCCAATTAAAATTTCAGATAAATGAAAGGATTGAGTGAAATTTAAGGGCTAAGAAAAAGGACTCTTGTGTTTAGCTTGTAAAATGTTGACATTTCTGAGATACATAGTAAGTGATAATAATTTCAGCTCCCCAGCTGCCTATTGTAAGCTGCATATATCTAATTTAGAAATAATAAAGATAACCAAGAAAGCTAATCTGATTCATCCTGAGCCCATTGCCTGGGGGAGTGAAGACAAATTAAAGCTCAAACCTACAGGTTTACATCAGGACTGATCGAGTTTACTAACCGGGACTGGACTGAGAATCAAATTCTCTGACATGTATCACCTACATTAATTTGAAAAATATCACCCGAGGACCAAATTTCCTGCAGTTTGCTCCAGTTTCCATACCTCTGTAGATTCAGCTGACACCAGTGTCTCAGGTCTCCCTGACCAAATAAGATGAAATCTTTCTTCGAGTCTTCAAATTTATTAAATGTAGTTTGATAGCGGTAAAAATATTTTCCATGCTTTTTTAATAAAATGCTGTGAAATTAGGAAGCAGCCCTAATTCAGCTTTTAATGTCACAAACCATTAATGCCATGCAGAGAAGGCTCATAAGGGGATGTTTTTTTGGTGTCAGGAATGAGAGCGTTCCTGCGCTCCACCATGTTGGTTCAGAGTGAAGACAGAGAGCCTGGTTCAGACAGATAATCCCAGGAAATATGTTTGCTGTGAAAAGAGCAAAAGAAGCCTTTCCACTGTTGCTTTTACTGTGATTTGCCGCTATTGAAGTCCCCCCCTTTTTTTTCCTTCACCCTTCATGAAAAGATGCCATTTCCCTCCCTCTGTGATTGCCATGATACTGAGTCACCCAGAGACTAATCTTGGAAATAATAGAGATTAAGCTTTTCCTCATTTTTTTTCTTACCGTGCTGTAATTTCTTCAGCTCATAATCTTTTATCCCGTCTCAATATGGGTTGCTTGGCTGCTGTGACCTACACTTTCAGCTTTCCCGCATAGGAAAAGAACGTGAATGCTGATTAGCGAGCAGGGATTGGTTCATTTTGAAAGGTGGATTTACATTTATAGTATCGAGAAAGGAGAGAACAATACTCATACCAGTGTCAAGCTTTGAATTTCTCTACATGCTGCAGCAGTGTACACGGGGCTGTAGGAGTGAGACCCTTCATTTAAGGCTTTAATTTGGGGTCAGGATTAAGGAAAAAATACAAATGAAGATGGTGCCCGAGTCCCAAGAACGGCGCTGGGCTGTGTGGTACTACAGCAAGAAACATTTTAACCAGCCATAATTATAGGAAGATGCTTTAAATGGGGGAATACATTTTTCTGAATGTTACAAACAAAACAAAATGAGTATGAAATAATTAAATAGTTATCAAATTTGAACCAGTCAATCAAGTAACACTTGAAAAGCTAAGAGGCGTAATATCATCACTTTATTTCATCCTATTCATGTGTGAACAAGAAGTCAGCTCATTTGTTTTTGCTGTGCATGTTCCTGATGCTCTTGGCCAATAAGATGCCAATCTTCTATGTGCCTAGAATTCTTAAAGCATATTGATCAACTAGATACCTCATAGAGGAAGCTCATAACACATTTTCTGCCTATGTGCTGCTAAGCAACTTTCATTTGAATGGGTGAGACCCCATCTTTGTCTTTTGATGTTCAGTTTTTACTCAGTACATCCATGATGTTGCCCCCTTCAGACAACCTTTGCAGATCGAGCCTGTATGTTCCCCTTACACATAACTGTGATAAACTCATTTGATCATGTGTTGACATGCACACCAATTTTTCCGATTTAGGCCCTTATTCTGAACAAACCAGCATTCCTAATGTGAGCACAGCATTAGCTTAGGTAGTTGGATAGCATCCTTCTTTTTGACACTGTTGTTAGAGAGGCAAGTTCCACACTCAGTGTTGCCGACCTTGTGGATCAGTTTGTTGAGTCTGCTAGTGTCCTCTGCCCTCACTCTGCTGCCCCAGCACATCACAGCATAGAGAAACTGTCCACCGGAGACTCATAGAACACCCTGAGCACCACAGATTTGAAAGAATCTCAGCCACCTCAGAAAATAGAGACTGCTCTGACCATTCTTGTAGAGGGCTTCTGTATTTTTTATGAACACTGAGGTATTTGTAATCATCTACTGTCCCCACATAGACTCTATGGATGGACGCAGGGGTCACCGGTATTCTGGTCCTCCTCTTTTCCACAACCAGTTCATTTGTCTTTGCCAAGTTAAGCAGCAGATGGTTTTATTCTATTTATTTTATTTATTCTGCATCAAAAATGGAATATATGAATATTAATAAAAAAATTAGTACACATGTAAACATAGTCAATTTGGTAATGATTCTTTTACTGTGGTTATTAGAAAGGATTAATAAACTAAATTCTTCCATATTCAATCCATGGCCACAGTAATTGAGTTCATGAGTTTGACGTTGTGAAGTTTAAGCTATGGTGTTTATTTATAAACACTTACAGAGGCATGCTGGTTAACACATTCCCTTCATGACTGGATGAAATGAATGCGACCTTAACGTTAGTTTGTCTTGTCCAGTCTGCCACAGCGAATCCTTTGTGATGCTTTCTGGACGTAAATGAGATGAGTAATTTGAAGGAGACAGGTCCCATCAAAAGCATGTTCTTCTTGTCAGCAGATGTTGTACAAATTCTCACAGCTGATGGCAGTTTCTGGTTTGTTCAGCGCCAAATGCAGTTAATTAAATGTCTCTCCCTCATGTGTTTTGTGAATATATGCATAGGAGATTAATAAGATCAATTACAGATTTGTGTAGGAGAGGAAATCATTGTCCCCAAAAGTCATACTGACAGGCAGATTAAGCACATCAGCCTATTGGAGGGGAAAAAAAGGTCTCTCCTCTGCCTGTGATCGTCTGTTACTATTCTTCTGTGGCGCTCTCATTTCGCGGTACTCTGTCATTCACTTTCAGTACAGTGTAATGCAATTCAGTTCACTTTATTGACACCAGTGACACATAAACAGGTCCTGGTGGAGCATGTAAATGAAACAAAATCGAATCAATAAACACACAGTAGTTGTGTGTGTTTTATGCATGTGTGTTATTCAGGGAGATCAGCACATTAAAAATGCAGGATCAAATAAATCAGCTCTAATCACTCTTCTCATTTCAAATTCTAATTGAAATAAATACATGGTGCAGTGGAGTGGCTGCAGATTATCAAATAAACAGAATAAAGTGTGATAAAACCAGACAAGGCAACAAATGAATTTTGGTGCAGTGGTCTTTTTCCAATAAGATGTTTATTGGTTAGCTTATTGCTAAGATTTTTATTGAGGACCAATTTATAGTTCTAATTTGTGCTACACCTCTGTATCTATCTCAGCACATGCAGTCACTTGGTAGTCAGGATCTGTTGTCCTCTGCATCATTAATGAGTTTGTTGTGCTCATAGACATTCTCTTTTCTTTATTTTAATCAATTTCAGTTTGTTCAGTTTTGTTCTGTCTGCTTTGATATTGTATTAAACCAGATGAGTCCCTAATAGTGCCAGTCAGTCTGTTGGTAAGACATGGGAATTTAGTCTTTAAATTAGTAGTCATCTTTTCCATTCCCACAGTGTAAACATTTCAATTTCAGTTATCTTTAAATTGTTCCATTCCTTTCAAAGATACATTTTATCCATGCAGCCACTTTAGTTCAGACTCCAGAGTGAAATATCTGAACAACTATCAGATGGATTGGCATTCATGCTGCCTTTGAGTGAAATGTCTCGACAGCTATTAGATGGATGACTTTTCAGTTTTGTACTGAAGCTCTCCACAGAATGATCTTTGATCCCTAAACATGCACCACTGTCAGCTTTAATTTATCCAGTGTCTTTGTTTATGGCAAAAGTTCTACTAAGACTAGTGGAATTCTTGAGGCTTTTTTTTCTTTTTGTCCGTAAAAAAATACGGAGCGATTTGCAACAATGTGTTGACAAGACACCACAAAAAGTCAATGACATTCAGCGACTTCAGAAGAGGAGAAATAAATGTTTGCAAAATAGACTTTTCTCAATGTTGAGGCAAGCAACTGAAGTGACTACCAATGAGAATGAAGGACATCATTGATTGACATATGATAGGGCAGTAAAAACATTAGAGAGTTAACTGGAGCCTGGAATGTTTGTTAGAAACCAACCATCACCTTCAAAGCAGCATGCGATGAACGAATCCCTCCCAGTGTGAATAATCTGGTTTCTTTGATCTGCCTGAAGTCTGAGTTTGATTGAATATGTCATGTTTTAGCTGGCTTTGGTTCCAAAAAGGTATGTGATGAGCAAATGTGTCATTATCTAATTACTGTTGTCTGAGGATGATTTTGTTTTTTTATTAGCTTTTTTGTTTGTTTGTTTGTTTGTTTGTTTGTTTGTTCGTGTGCATTTGTAAACAATGCTCTGCAGGTGGAAAAGGAAGTCTTGGAATGGAGATTCAGGCTATATTGGAATACAAGAAAAAGTTGTGCCCAGAGGCTAACTGAGCGGACCAGCCAATCAATGACTAAATCTGAGTGGGCTGTCTCTGACTAACCCCTGATTATCCACCTCCCAAAATATTTCTATGAAGTCTTAATGTGTTTTTACTTTTGCAGAACCTGTTGTATACAGCTCTTGCAGGCCCATTTTTATCATTTTTCTGTTATTGTCCAGCATTCCCAGAAACTACTGTTTCCACAGTACCACAGAACAAGTATTATACATTATTAGAATTATAGTATCAACTTGGTACTGAAGAACTGGATCGTGAGACATGAGACCTCCCTCCAGCATGCAGTCTTGTTCAAGTACAGCTTCACAAAGATGCAAGCATGAACTTCAGTCTTTCACAAGTTAATAGGCTATATTACTTTCATTTAAAGCATCTAATTATGTCCAATCAAGCTGAAAATTAATTCTGGTAGTTGTTTTTACTTTAACTAATTCACTGCCTAGGCTTTTGTAGTGGCAGGCAATGATAAAATAAGACAGGCTGTGGTGTCCATTGTTTCTCTGTTAACTGTTGCCTCCAGTAAACACTTGAGCACCTGCACAGAAGAATTTGTCATCTATTTCCCTATACTCTTCTGATATGGCTACTAAAAGCTTTCTTTCTGCAGTACTGTTCATAACATTTCTTTGCACATATCAATCTCCAGTTTGTTTTTTCTGGTCTCTTTCTAGTCCCCCCACTTCTGTTTCTCTGCTCTACTCAAATACTTTAGAAAATGGGACCAGATTAGTAAAAGCATGCTAATGCTCAAGGACTTTCGAACCACCTCATCCCCAGAGATAAATTCTGAAATCCAGAGGTAAAAGAGGCAGAAAATTGAGGAAAATTGCCTTCTGGTTGCTAAGCTTTTATTGAAATATAACATCATTAGACTCCAACATTGTGAATGCATCTATAGGTGTTTATGAATAATAAGTTTTATGAAAATATGTTTGTCAGAACAGTCACTCACATTATATATATTTTATATAACTACCATTTATTCAATTCTTTCAAATTTCTCTGTCATTCAAGAAGGTAAAGCTTAATATACATTATCATCATATCCAGAAGGAGATAAGGTTAATCTACATTATATTGTTCTTTTCCAAATCACTAATCAGTCATTTCTCTTCACCCTCCATCTACAATCCTGCAGGTTGATCATTTTCCATCCTGCAAAGGATAACCTCCCCTTTATACCCACTTGGAGTATTTCTTTTTATCCATGAGTACATACATTATGTTTTTAATTTCATATTTTGTACTTCTTAAACCTCTTTGTCAATGAAACACTTCATTTTCACCCCAGAGTAAAGTTTCCTGTTTTGTAACTGATCAGCTGTGTAACTAATTTTTGAAACCAGTTTTATATTGCATTCTTATATTTTACACATGACCTTTTTAACTGAACAACCTCAGGACTTTCCATATGCATGCACTACAAACAATCTGAAATCACCATGCTTATGTAAGAAACTGTGGCTTTTAACGTGAGCACACTAATGTTACTTTCGGGCTAGACAAAGGTCACTGCCATGTTGCTCTTTAAAGCATGAGCAGTCTAAAAGCATTAAGGCCAATCACAGTAAAGTGTACTGAGACAAGAGGTCACATAGAAAAGATTTTTAAAGCAGAATGTGCTGGTGAAATCGAAGTGAGATGTTAAGTAATGTATGCATAAAGACAGAAAAATAATGAACATGTACAGAAAACCTCATTGTGATTCTTTTCTCATTATGTTGAGCTGTTTGCTGGATCAGATGAAGAACCAACACAATTACAGACACTAAAGGCCAAAGACATTTGTCAAGATAAACTATAGACTTGTAAAGCAGGAAAAGGCCACACAAAACCTCTCATCATTTGTCCTCCGCTATTACTAAAGTCATTAAAGCTTTACTGAGTGACTCATTCACTGTGGAAAAGAGTCTTGCGCTGTGCTAAAATCTCTCTTCATTCTAGTTTTTGTAGAAGGATGTGTAGATTTGGGAGCCTAAAATGAAAAAGCTGCAATAAAAAAAAAAAGTCTTTTCAGAAGTTACTCAAATGTAATCATCCCTGCTTTAGGCGCACTGTCCCAGAACCAAGTCCACCCTCTGCTGGGCTCTCTGCCTGTGCCAGGTCGTCCCCTTCAGCCGCAGACTCATGCCCAGCTGGAGCACTTCTTGCCGCTCAGGGTCAACAGCTCCTCTCCGCTTAGCCTCTTCCCAAATTTTAACACGGTAAGAAGCATTCTACTTTTCTCTCATGCACATGTCATGTTCCTGCAACTGTGGTTGGTTAACCATTTATATCCTTATGTGCATGTGTTATGAACAGTCATTATACACAGTTTGCACCAGATATTTAGAGATGTTACAGACAGTTTGGGAAGTGTGCTTATTTGCCTTCTTGCCAAAAGGTGCCTTAAGAGGTGCCTGCATTTACAGCATACCTACACCTGTACCTACACCTTCACAAGAAGGTAGGTACATAATTTGTTGGGCAGAGACACAATTTTTGTAGTTTTTCCTCTGTACAATCAATATGTGCAGACTTTCAGCTTTAGTTCAAGAAGTTAAACAAAAAAATTTGAAAGAATTTTTAGGAATTACAGACATTTTTACACACAGCCAACTATTTTCAAAGGCTCAGATATAAAGTGACAAACTAACATAATTTTAAAATATAAGGATTGTTTAATACTTAGGTGAAAGTCCTTTGCAGTCACTTTAATCAGTGACTGCTTAAAATATAGAAGCCCTGGACATCATCAGAGGCTCTTCCAATCATTATGGTACAAGTTAATTTTGGTTTTATCTGTCCAAAGAATCTATTTTCAGAACTCTGCAGGCTCTTTTAGAGAGTTTTGGCAAAGTCAAATCTGACCTTGCTGTTCTTGGGTGTAACAGCTGGTTTGCACCTTGTTATAAACTCTGTGTTTCTGTTCATGAAGGCTTATTAGTTGCCTTCTGTGGTCTTTTAAGCCTTTTGGTTTTGCTGAGATGGCCGGTGCATTCATTCTTTTTAAGAATGTACCAGTTTGGACACTTGGGTTTTTCAGCCTGATGACAGCCTCCCTCACTTGCCTTGACATCTCTTTGAGTCTTATATTTAAAATTACAGTGAAAATCTATAAGAAGGCAGTAAGACAAATGCAGCACTTTGCATTCAGATATGGTGTCTTCTTCATCTGTCAAGGAATAGGAAAGGAACAGGTCTCACCTGGCCATGAAACTGCTTGTCAGGCAATTGTCCAGTTATTTTTGAGGCTCTGAAAATGGTGGACTGTGGTTTTTAATTCCTAAACAGTTCATTCACTTTTTTTGTAAATGTATTTCCTGAAAGGTCCAAATACTACCTTCATACTGTAAGTAAAGGTCTGCAAACATTTAGAAACTAAGGACAGCCACTTGTGATGTCAGCAAAGCTTGTGCTTTGGTATTTGCTCACAATGAAATAGCCACCAAAATGAAGAAAAATAAATCAGTTTGAATGGTTTTTAATTGAACTATGTTGTAATTTTTTTATGTTAATTTAAACAATTAAAAAAAAATCTGTCAAATCAGGAAGGATAACTTAGAATTCGAATTGAATTTTACTTGAACTGCATGGCTATGTTATTTAGGAAACAAAGTGATCCATCACAACTGTATTGGCAGATGTTTAATTAATAAAAAGTATGATTGAAGTGTGAATGAATAGTGTACAGAATTGTAAAGCACTTTGAGTACCGTGAAAAGCGCTATATAAGTGTAAGGCATTAATTGCTTGGATTAGATACAAGCATATATATGAGTAATTCCAAATATAACACCTCTTTCTGACACAAAAAAAACATGTTTGGTTTGGCTTTAAACAACGACATGGCACACTTTGATAGTCATAGCTTGAACCTGTAATGAGTAAAGTCTGAGGAAAGCGCTAAATTTATCAGGCAGGTGGGATGCTCGATAAATATATGGATAAATCGCTAAGCTCAAAATATGGCTGAATATCACAGCTTTACTGTAGGGCCCAAAAACATGAGCAGAAGTAGTGATTTAAAAAGAGACCATTTAAAAAAGTAATAAGGGCTGCAATTTCCACGGCTTATATTCTGAAGAATATACACAGTTTGCTGTCTTTACATAAATTTCAACTTATTTCATTACACAGAATGATAAACGTCAAAAACAGACTTATAGCCATTTGCCACAGAAATTCGTCTTTAACACACACAGTGCAATAATTCATTCAATCACAGGAGGCCTCTAAGCAAAATTTCCACCCTTATTTAATCAAAGTAATCAGAGAAATCAGCACTGATTCATAATTAATCTGAAATGGGAAATATGAGTAGTTATTGGGTATATGTGTGCAGATTCAAGTTGACGTTACAGCAACACATCATGACAACAAATGGAAATACACTATTTAATAAATAAGATCATTAGGGAATGCCTTTTTTAAGGAAATATGCTAAAAAAAATATGTTTATTAATATTTGATTCTTGCACATACTGTTTAATCTCATGGCTTGTAAGCAAAAAAATCTCAAGGTCCTGGATTATAAAATGAAATACTGTACACTTATGGTTTCCTCTGGGGTGTGTGTGTGTGTGTGTTCTACTTTGTAGATGGACCCAGTGCAGAAGGCAGTGATCAACCACACCTTTGGCATGACTCCACCCAAGAAGAAACCCATCATCTCCTGTAACATCTGTCACCTGCGCTTCAACTCTACTGTAAGTGCTGTAACTCTCCTTTTCCTTGATGTCCCAAAGGACAAGGTTTTGGCTTCTAGATCTAGAATACAATTTTAAGATAACCTGAATTCATCTTTAATTCACTACAAGATAGAAGCTGTTTGCAGACATCACAGCTGTTGTCTGCAAACAGCAGCCATTAACAACAGTAAACCATATAATTCTTTTCACAGCATTTTTCTAAAATAAATTAATGGAGCACAAAATCTACATCATCTCACTTTTCTAGCTGTATGACCCCCTTCCTTTCCTAATGTATACTAAAAGCAGGCTTTTCCAAACACTCATTTAAAGTTCATCTTTCAACTTTTTTTGCAACCAACATCATCTTGCATAGTTTCAAATATTGTAATATTTTTGCATCCCAGTGGTCAAAAGCAATCTTGGTGTGAGCTATCCTTCTTACCACTCTGCTCGTTACATTTCTATCCTCTCTATTTTCAAACTACTGGCCTCTTAAAGGGAGACCAGTCTGGTAGTTCTGTTTCCTTTTTCACCTTATCACACTTTATTCATATTCATTTGACTCCCATGCCTATGGAGTTCATTTATACATATTTGCATTTATATTGTTAAGAGGAAACTGGGAGAATGACAATGACTCTGCTTTTTTCTGAAACTTTAAAAAAGCAGGACACTGGTCTAGACTGTACTGTACTACTCTTGCTTCCTAATCTCCTTTTTCTGTCTCTGCTCTTTACTTTTGGGTGTACAGTGATGGTGTCAGGAGTCTGTTTTCTAGCTAACAGGCTCTCTCTTCCCTTTGTGTTACCTGCAGCTGTGCTGAGAGTGCTGGTTGACCCAGGAGTTGGATGCCAGGTTAAAGGCAGGTACCAGGTCCCAACAGGGGGCAGCACTGTCCGGCAGGAATTTGCACAATGAAAACTAATTAAAGGGAAAGTCCAGAATAGCTGACGTTTGGCAGTATTTTAATATCACTACTTGTGTAGTACATACATGAGCTATAGTTATGGTTTAATTTTCACAGTTTTGAACCCTATTTTTCATGCTGGACATGCAGCTTCAGCTTGCCATCCCCAAAATGGGACTCAACAGCAGCAATTATGCTGATTAAGTGTTATTTTAGCTTGCAGTTGAATTTTCATATTTTTACTGATGAAATATTGCAATAAATCAATTCCAACTACTTAAATTTGCAGCTTTCCTTTAGTGGTACAAATTTTAGCATCTTTTAGCTCATTGTTTTGGTTTTCTATAACATGACTATTTTGGTTCGCTCTCTTAACAGTTTCATTGTGTTTTTTCAGTAGCAGGCAGTAACTGTTTTCATTAATTTATTTTTATTATTTGAAAGGCTCTAAAAACCTACTTTCCAAACATACTTTTCACTATGCCTGGCATTAAAGATCAAGGTCTGCAGCTAGTTTGTGGACATAGCTGTGTATTTAAATGCTAAAGACCTTTCTTAGGAGTTGGTGGAGACCAGGAGATGACAGAAAGTCCTATGGTGGCTATGCTGTTCTTTAATGGAAGGCTCAAGAAGTTTGTCCAGTATGAAGACAAAGATGGATGACTGTGAAACTTATACAAGGCTGCTCCTACAGGATTTGTGTCACAATTACTGTAAATTTAAAGCTGCTAAACCCACTAAAAAAAGCATGAAAGTCTGACAGATCAACAAATCACATATGATATGACCTAATTTGCTGCTCCGTGGACAGTTGCTTGTTGTTTGTATGAAGCGCTTCACTGATGCAACAATGCATAAAGCAGCTTGAATGAAGGTCAGCAGTCTCCTTCAGGTGTCTGTAATGGAAGATCTTGGTTTTGCAGTCCTGGGATATTTATTCCATGCGTTATTCTTTCAAAGATGCTATGGTGGAACACAGTGATCTCATACTACACTGGCGTGCCAGATAGTATGGTAGTATGCAGATGAGAGCAGAGTCGTCCGTCTGAGTGGAAAATCACGCTGAATGGTTAGTGTGCACTGACATTCAACGTAGCCAAAGGGCTTGTATACCCTTTGCTCAGCCCTGCATTCCCAACCACACACTTTGACCCATGGTGCCACCCTTTCTGTTTGTGTAGGAGTCCAAGCTTTATGCAAAGTGTTAACAGGGAGACCTCTACCCCACCACTCTATGCACACTCTATGCTCACCTAAAGATCAGGTCTGCGCACTATGAATTTGAATGTGCATTAGCAGGGGATGTACAGTGTGTCTGGAAACTGGTATGGATAATTTGAGCAATTACAAATTATCTAACAGCGTTGTGTGAAGCAGATACTTGAAGTCTTGTCACACTGATTCTCTGTTCTTTAGGGAGTGCACTTGTGTCTTTCATACACAGAAAGGCACCAGGGTTCCAAAAAATATGTGCTCTTAAAGGATAAGTGTGGTTATGTCATCATATTTTTCTTATTATTAAATACATCAAAGCCATAGAAAGACCAAAACCAATAAAGGTTATTTAACTCCAATACCTGAGCACTGACCCATGAAATTTCATTTAGACCCTTTAAAAAATAGCTCCGTAAACTATGTCCTTTTAAGAAAAGGTTACTTAAACAGGTTTGACTTTATAAAGCCTATTTTTATTTGGTGTATTAATACACATTTGGCAATCTAATGAGTATTTAGCATAGATGCTGTGTATGAGTACTGAGAGAAAAATGCATTTTTTGTCTTATACTGTCATTTAATGATGTAAATGCCCACTTTAAGTTTATTTCTTATGTAATACAATTATAAGAATTAAATATGCATCATGTAAGCATGATGTTACATGAAGAAAATGGCAAATGGAGAGATTTTAATGAGTAAATCACATAAATCATCTATCCATTCATCAATTTTCTTCTGCTTATCTAATTTAGGGTTGGGGGTTGGGGGTGGGGTGGGAGATGCCTATCCCACCTGTCATACAGTATGACAAAAGGCAGGTACACCTCTGGATAGATCACCAGTCCATCACAGGGCTAAATTAATTAGATGTTTTTAATTTTATATGTCAACACTAAGAAAAGTATGGGCTATCACCAACTTATCCTTTATGAGTTCTGCTTGTTCTGTACTCCTGATGTCATGAATTGTTTAGTTAAGTTGCTGAAGCTATATTTGAACTTTTTGCCAACCTTAGGAAATATCATATATTTATATGTGTAAATTACTTAGTTATATTCAGCAATAAGTAACAAACTGGTTTATTTACCCTGTGACATCTTAAAAAAGAATCATAGAAGTAATGCCTTTGTCTCATGTTCAAATATAAAGTTTGCAAACTGGTCATGGAGGCGACTTGTCAGCAGGAAACCTATATAACATTTTGTGTATTTATTAATAAAATAATAACCAAAATGTTTTCCTTTATTTTGTTTCCTAAAGATAATGACTGCATATTAAATGTTAAGATTTAATGTTGTTTGGAAGTAGAAGTGGTTGTATTCTGCTTCAGCTGTTTTCACTGTTGGTGTACTCTGTCATGAAGTTGGAAGCTGATCTTCCTCTGTAGCGCTTTATCTACAGATATCCAGAGTCATTTGGGGATCACACATATCTGCATGCGTCTGCTGTCTCATTGCCACAAATGTGTTTTCTCTTACAGAGGGAGGCACAGAGGTCATTATGTGTCACAGTGTAACGGACACGGGCCATTTTGTGTCAGAACGAATCAGTGGAAAGATGAGCCAGTGAGCTTAGAGGATGCTCATGAGATGCCATTAGGCCAACTGATGCTCATTTGTGCATCATCATGACAATGATGATTATCAAAATGGTGATGTGACTCTCCCTCCGAGTCAAATGCTTAAACGCATATTTTTCCCTAAATTTATGGGAGCATGTGAAGTCAAAGCAGTGGAACAGATGGAAATATTACAGTTTATTGATTTCATGCTGTCCTTCACTAATTTAATCAGTGATTCTGTGCATATACTGTACACTGACTTTCCTTTGTTTTGCCCTTGTGTGTATATTCTTGTGTGTGTGTGTGTGTGTGTGTGTGTGTGTGTGTGTGTGTGTGTGTGTGTGTGTGTGTGCGCATGTATGCATGATGGCCAGACCCAAGCAGAGGCCCACTACAAAGGTCACAAGCATGCTCGCAAGCTAAAGGCCTTGGAGACCCAAAGGAATCGGCAGAAGAACGGACAGAGTCAATCAATAATGGGCAAAGACAGAGACAGAGAGAAGGGGGTGATGGGAGGAGTAACTGGGCCAACAGAATTGCAGTCCAAAGACAAAACAGGTATACATTTTTCTTTTCTAAAGCCAGTCTTCTCGCCACCCTCTGAGTAATTAGATGTAATTGGAGAGACGTAAGCACTAAGGCTTAGTAGCTGCCACTCAGCTGGTTAATTACCAGCTATTACCTGTCCTGCTATCATTGGATCTGTCAGACAGGTAATTACTCCAATCATGCAAAAACATTCTGCAAGATGAGAAGCCTTAAAGCACCTTAGCAGAGGTGCCATCTAAAGAGGGATGTAGTGGTGCTACTGTCAGATTTTGGTTTTTATTTAACAGTGACACAACTCCTACATCCAAGTTCTTTATTCCAGTTATGTAATGATGTGCTGTCAATTTGCACATGGGCATGTCAAAAAGTGTAGAAAGTTACGGAAAATGTGCCAGAAGCATGGGTAATATTTACCCACGTGTATTCTTCTCAAAATCAAACAATGGTAGCCAGCAGAGCAGGGGCTTCAGAAATATGAGTTAATCTCTTCTTAACTGTAGATTTACCACATAGATGGTAGAATTGAAATGTTTCTTGTTGAAAGAATATTTTTAAACCTTCATATTATTGCTCTGATTAATTAATTTATTGGTGTTTCAGTAGAGCTTGGAGTTGATCAGTGAGTAGGGTAGCAAAAATGATTGTCAATTAATCTTTTGTTCCTGTTAATTTCCATTCATTTTTTTAGTCAGTGAAATTCACAATGCACAGATCCCAAGAAAAAATATGGGGACAGCAGTGCTTACTGGTACTGACCCATATCCTTTCTATATTGTTAATTTTATAGCTATTGGCTGTATAGTTGCATTAACAGGAAAGAGTAATGACTTTGCTGTTTGCTGCTTTACTCCCTTCCAGTCATTAGTCACTCAACCGCTCATTCTTCCTGACTAAAAACTGTCACCATCTTCTTTTCGCTCCTCTGTCTGGTTTTCCTTTTCATTACTGATCCTTTCCCTTCCATTTTCTTCCAGCGCCTATCAATTTCCCTCTAACCACATAATGATAAGCTTGATACATTCGGTGGTTGCCATGGTTATTGATTGATGGGGACAGAGGGAGCTTCGGCAGAGAGAGTGAATGGATGACAGTGAGACGCAGGGACAAAGAAAGAATGATTGAGATGGCAGAAAAAAAGCAGAAAAGATATGAAAATTAAAGAGAGATGAGTGTAATATAAGCATAATAGTGGGGTTATATGAAAGGATGAGAACAAAGAAAAAGTTGCACAGGGAGGTCAGGTCCTAGTCTTTTTCTAAAGAAATCCCATAAGTCAAGAAAATGTATTATTCATACTTTGACTGTGTAGAAATCTTGTTTTATGTAAATGAAATAATCAAATGCTCTAAGTATAAAAACTTACATGGGTGTGGCCATAACTACATAAATAAATTCATACAAATATCTAAAAATATATATAAAGTTAAAAACAATGAGTTTTAGAAATAATGACACACTTTTGAAAAGAGGAAGGCGAATGCTTAAAGGCTGTGATGATATCTTCACAGGTTGGTCTCAGTTTGTTGCTGAATATGCCGCACTCGCTATCCCACACTTTGCATTAACAATATATTTTATTATTTGTATTCTTTGTAATTAGTGGTTGATGTACAGTATTTTGAATACCACCAGAAAATTGGTATAAATTCAGAACATGTCTAGTTAAAATCAGTTTAATATAACACTTATATATTTATTATAATTACTTTGCCACTTCTATGTAAAATTAATGGCCAAAATGAGAAGAGAGAAAGGTCACCTGACTCAGTGCAAAAGCAGTGCGGCTCTTTCTTTCACTTCTTTCAGTCCATTTTTTTGTTTTATAGATCACACCTTTATAGTTTTGGTTACTTCCTACTGCTCTCATACACACCCAGTGCAACGAGGGGGCAAAAAAGGGTTTCATCCCTCATTTATACTTTTTTGCCCCTCAGTTTTAAGCTTTATATTAGTACCAAACAAAAGTATTGACCCAGATATAAGTGCAACGCAGCAATGAAGCACCTTATTTTACAGTTTCATCTATAAAATATCTTAGGGTTGTTATCTAAACCAGTCTATTTTCCATGTGCACGTAACCTTGAGGCTGTTTTCAATGCTTGCGTGATGCCTTCACTGAAAGTAGCCTGGATAGAACACATCGCTACTATTCATGATTATCGTCGTTGTATACTGAATTCGGGGGGCTAAACCAATGTTTTTTCCATTGTAGCAAGCCACAAATGGAAAGGAAGTAACATTTCAGTCTGCGAGTTTTGTTGTTGTTTAGTACAGTGACCATGATGATTGTCTGTTTCTTCATTTTGTAAGGTTAAATCAACAATAGTCTTACAGAAGTTTGTCAGGTGGAGAATTCAAATTTGGATTCTTACAACAAGACCCAATTCATTGTGACCTGGCTCTCTGCCCCAAATATTAACCTTGATGAGGCAGGGAATTATCTGTATTTAGTCAAAATGCTACTGTATTGCCATTTGCATCATTAAAACATGCATAATAAGATTCACCCCTTCAGTCACTTCATTCTTTCACATTTTTTTGTCACATTAGGCAGCCACATTAGGCAGCTGTAGCCTTATAATTAACATACAGAACTGACTCTCCACCAGAAAATAAATTACAATATAGTATTTCCTTTAAAATGCTATTTGGCCAGTGTAGCTATGACGAAAAGTGTCCTCATCTGCTTATGTTTATGTGTTAACAGGCCCAGTCACTTCATCCAGTTCTGCACAGCACCAAACTGAAATCAGCCAAGGGAGCTCATTAGCACCCACTCCTTCTTCACAAACTTCATCCACAGACTGCTCGTCACTACCCTCTCCTCACCTGTCCCCCCAAGTCTCCCCTGGGTCTCAGTCTTCTGAATTACCCTCAAACAGTCCAGGGTGCAGCCCGGCTACCAGTTCAGCACCACACTCTGAGCCTCAGCGAAGCTCCACAGGAGGTGAGGAGGAGGAGGTGAAGGTGGAAGAGGTTAAGGAGTCCAAGAGCAGCAAAAAATATTTCCACTGTCCTACATGTAAAGTGACAGTCAATTCCAGCTCCCAGCTGGAGGCTCATTGTAGCGGTAGGTAGTTTGGCCTTTCATTCGTTTTATTTTTTATTAGTACTATCATTTAACATCTGTTCTTCTCGTCTGATTTGACTGATTGACTCAGGCTCTAAGCACAAGCAGATGCTGGATGGCCAGAATGCCAGCCAGCCACAACGTAGGGTCAAGATGATGTCATCGGCCAGACCAACCTGTCGAATTAAGCAGCGAATGGGCAGCAAGGCCAGACCAGCAAGGCCAGTTGGTGTAAACAACCAGCCTTTTCACTGTGAACTGTGCCAAGTGTCTGTCAACTCAGAGACACAATTAAAGCAGGTATGAATATTTATCCTGTTTTATCTGGCTAATTTTACTACTGTATAAACCTTTTATTGCTTTATAAAAGCAAAAAAAATCCACAACGGCTACTTTATATTCTGCAGGGTAAGTCTTTGGTGAGTGTGAGCTATCTTGACAAAATGACTGTATTCCTGTCCTCCTGTCCTTTTTTTAGCACATGAACAGCAGGAGACACAAAGAGCATTTGGCTGGGAAGCCTGTCAAGGCGAAGTTCACCCCCTATAATAAACTACAGCCCAGTGCTGTCTTAGCGGTGAGAATTTGTCTCTCTCTCTCAAACTCTCTCTCTCTCTCACACACACACACACACACACACGTCTACTTTTATTTTTGTCTAAATCACACATGGCCATTCAAGATCACTTGAAGCACAAACAATGAAATGCTGTCCCTTGCACCTGTCAGCATTTTTGCAAATCTGATGGCTGCCAAGATGCTGATACATTTATTTCACTCTGAGCAGCACTGTCTGTAAGGACATCCTTACAGAGGCTAGTTTAGCTTTAAACTTCTTCAGACCAGGGTTATAATAGTTTTGGATTTTACATTATAGTTTAGTTTTAGTTAGTTTTTACTTTTTTCTCTAATTCAGTTAGTTTTAATTAGTTTTCAGAGTGGTTTTGCTCCTTTTTATTAGTTTTTATTTTTGGTTTTATGCTTAGTTTTAGTTAGTTTCAGTATTAGTTTTAGTATTTTCATACTTAATTAGGTACCCTTTAAAGAAATATAATCAACAACCAACTGTTCACAAGACAGCAGCACTACATGCTAAATGTGTGTAACATTAAGGACACACATGAACATCAACAGGGAGAAACAAAGAAAAATATGAACTCCAAATCTCAATAAATTCTATAATAAACTCCCAATAAAGTTCAGCATCAGTGCAGCAGATTAACAACACCTACACGTGGTGTTTGACAAAAACAAACTCTTTGAAGGAGTCAAAGGTCAAATCCAGCTGCATCCTGATGTTCTCCACCTGAAGCTTCTTCTGTTTTGGAGCTAGCTTGGTTAGATGCTCCTAATTAGACTTGCAGGGTCTTTGCAGCCTCTGTACACAACCTACAGAAGTGACCGACCTCATGCCGCATTTATGCATGTGTAGCTAGATTGTGTGTGTTAAGTACCTTGCGGTTGTGTGCTGGTGTTTTTTGGACCTCGCTCTTTGTGCTCAGTTTTTTGGCTGCAAACATATTTGTCCCTGTTTTTTCACTTTCTTCATTCCCTCACATCCATTCAGATAGTTTCAGCAGTCTCCCTCCAGGAATTTGCTGACATTTGTGAGTCCTTATATTGATGCTTTGATTGTTATTATCTGACTGATATAAAGTAGCCGGAAATGTACAAGGACTAAACAGATTAATCACAATGTTGCGGGCTGCGTGCACGCCAGGCTGCCTCGTAAGATCAGAGCGGTTTCCGTAGGTGACTGCGGTCAAGTGAGCCGTCAAACTTGACCGCAGTCGTAGCTGCCCTGTGTGCGCTTCTCAGGTGGACTTTGATGTTGGTGTTTTTTCCTGACTGAGGAGTGTTCTGCACATTTTTCATCATCCACAACAACACACTCGCTGCTATCTGTGCTATTGTAGTAAAAGAAAAATCCATATGGGACTCTGCTGCTTTCTCTGCAGACCGCTGCATTACTTTGAGGAGCGCACGCACGCACACTGTTGCCCGATGGCGCTCTGAGCTTAAACTCGGAGAGCGGAAAAAATTATTTCATATCAATCCACAGGACTTTAAAAAAATGACAATATTTATGATTTCAGTTAGTTTTAGTTAGTTTTGTAAACTCACAGTTCAGTTTTAGTTAGTTATTGTTTTTTCCTTTTAATTTTAGTTTTTATTTATTTCAGTTAATGACAATATTTTCAATTTCAGTTTTCATTATTTCGTTCGTTTTCGTTAACTATAATAACCCTGCTTTAGACTGAACACTTTTCTTGTCTTTGATTTCAGACTAAACTAGCCCTACAGAAGCAGCTATCCAAGGCCCTGCCAGCAGGTTTCTTGACCAGCCCCCTTAACCCAGCTGCCTTGTGCACCATGGCATCTGGACCTTTGGCACTACGACTGCCACCAGGTCCTACAGCCATAATCCAGGGTCCCCTGATCAGTCCCACACTCTTCAGGCCTGCCCCAGGACCTCTAAGGGCCACGCATGCACCTATTATCTTCTCTCCCTACTAGCAATGAGCATGAGGCTGAAGGACCAACAGCAGAGCGGACCGAAAATAGCCAAAACTGAACTGGCAGAAGAGATCAAACTGGTTTTCTGAGAACAAATCACAGCACCCTTTGAGTGACAAGGACACTATGCAGAGACAGTGAGGACAGCATATCATGTCAAATTTGGCAAGTCATAAGAGCAGAAAGCGCAATCCCCTGGTGTGGATTGAGATTTCTGTGCTGACTGACCAGCATCTCATACTTAAAAAAAGGAAGGACCATAGCTCAGCTGTCTCCTGTCAGCAAACTGTTGAGTGCATGTTCCCCGGGGTCCGGACCCCTCTGGAAGCCATAATGATAAGCAGCTTAGAGTTTTATTTATAAAATAATAAGAAAATAATACACTAGGGTGTGTAAATGTTACTCAGTGTTTGTTGCCAAAAAATACTTTCATTTTGGGAAGTTGTACTCTGGGAGAACAAGAAAAATACTTAATCTTTGCTTTAGTTTACAGAACCAAATCTGAATCAAAAAGAATCCAGACAGGAAACTGGTTATTTCCATATGACCAACTATGAAAAAGACAATGGAGATCTGTAACTTTGTATGGCTGAGCACACTGAATCCCAACAAAGTTACATTTTTACAGCCATCAACTAATACAAATGCTTTTTCTTGTCATTTATTTTAGGCCCAATGTTGTCAAAGTGCTGTGCTTGGAAGCATTTTACATGGAAAGTGTGCACTACTGCACATTTCATGTCTTATCATGATACAGCAGAGCAAAAACAAAAATCAAGGGAATGTTTCTTTAATTTACACTCTGTTCTAGCCATAGTAGCAGAATAAACCTTCATAACACCAACAAATACCAATGGTTTAACAGTTCTAAACCAGATCAGAAATGATTATTACTTACTTACTTACTTACTTATTATTACAAGTGTTTGATATGTCCACCTTTACTGTGAGGCTCTCAATCATATGTTGGCTCCCTAAATTGTATCTGTCATCAAAGTGTTGAGAACCCTTTATAACAGGAGCCACAATGATATGTTTTTCAGGTGATTTTAGATGGACTCATAGGCAATAACACTTCAAGTCCCCAGATTTATGGTAGCATTTATAAGCAGTACATAAACATAAATGGTTTATAACACATTATAATGTACGTGTATGTAGATATAGGAGTGTTTTGTTTTAACAGTAACTCTTCCTGAGGGTAGTCCATGAATGGAAGCTGGTGTATAAACTGACAACACAGTTCAGTATATTTGTAATAATAGAAAATCAAAATTAGAAATATTTATAATTGCAGTCCATTAAACAAAACACTCCTTATATCTAGCAACTTTTTTATGCTGCCTTAAAAAAAGCTAAATAAGGGGACTTCAAGTGTTCCCAGTAAATTAGTATTCTGTAACAGCTCTTTGCTGTTTGTCCAGTATGAAGAGATGAATGGGTGTGTGCTAGTCATCGCATCAAAAGGCTTTATCCGCAAATTTTTAAAGTGTCTTTCACATTATAAATATTATTTATAGAGTGTATTGAAAAACTAAACAAAACAATGTCCTCTCCTTATAGAAATCTCTACCCTACATGGCTGTGCTGAATCACCCTAAGCAATATGTATTTTTAAGTGTCACCCAGTTAAATTAATGACTAGTTGTAACTGTGCATCAATTGCAATAATGTAAATTATTATGTGGTAAAAATGTTGATACTGTATTCCATATGAACTTATAAATAGTCCTGGTTTTTACACCATTGTGGTTGTTTTTTCTTCACAGTGTATTTTTCTTCCTGTTATAGTTTTATAGTGAACAGACACCATTAAACAATATAGTCAAGTGATTAAAAAAGGGTCAAATTTTATAATTATTAAAATGTATCTAGTTTGCATTTATTATAGAACAAAATTAATGGCTCATATGAGTATATAGATTATAGAAGAAATTATCATTGATCCCCTGAGGATTTGAAATACTGATAACGACCAGTATAGATACAAGTAAAGTGACGCTTCAGGTTAGCATTTTAACCAGATTCAGTCACTGCTGAGCTGTTCCTAGCACCTGTATTTTAGTAGCTTTGTGCCCTCTAGTGGTGGGTAGAGCAAGTGCAAAATAGTGTAACCCACGAGCGTCCAGATGTTAGTACTTTTTGCTGCAAGTCCAGAGATTGTTTAAAAAAGGTTATAAACAAATTAATTATCAGAATTTTCCACAATGATTCCAATATAACATTTAAGAAAGGGCATATGGTTACTGGTGCAATAAAATATTTTAAATCATTCTTGTTGCCTAGACCTAATACTTTGGGATGGATGCAGTTGTTTTATATTGAACAGTTTCTGAATGAGATTAAAGCTGCTAACATGGGCATTAAGAAGATAAGAAAAATCATATCCACCTGTATGTTTTTGAGTTTATCTGGACAAGCTGGAAGCAGTTTGAGCAGGAGCAGGGGGAGCTGCATGCTTTCAGGTGAACTCAGTGATATGATTGAATAAATAAAATATAGGTGAGGGTGTATGGATGAATTGAGAGGTTTAAAGCTAATAGCAGCCCATTATTGATTCATTTTATTTATTTTTGATAACATTTTTATTGCAATAAATAACTGAAATTTAGACATTGATATGTATGATTTTTTGTTTTGTTTTGTTTTGTTTTGTGGCACTTCCCAGCAATATTAGCGAGCCCGATGCTCAGCGACATTCCTGGAAAATATGTAGTAATATGTGTATATTGTATACACAAGTTGAAATAACACTTGAAAACGACCAAGCGTGTAATGAACTTATAAAAACCTCCCTTATCTACATCCTTCAAAATAAAAGTCCAAGCCTCCAATCGCACCAAACTCTCCCAAATGTATACAATTCTATTCATAATATAAATGGGCATACATCGTATTACTACAGATACATGCCCCGCTATATGAGGTGATAAAAGTATATGTTATATAATCTGGTGTCTCTTCTTTTTGTAGTAACCTATTTTTTTTTTCGTGACACAAAAAGCCATTTCCGGAAATTACGTCATATCACAGTCTTTTCCAGAAAAAATGGCAGCTGTTGACATCGACGTGCCGGTGGAAACAGAGCCGCAAATCTGCAACCAGGAGGACCTTGAACGGTAAACGTGTAACTGTTCGCTGTGTTTCGTTGTGCTACGTGTATAAAGTGAAAATAACCCGAGTGATATAAACGGTTAGCTGACAGTGCTCGGAAACATCAGTGCGGTCACCCCGGAGCCAAGCTAACCCTGCTAGCTTTTGTTGCCTTGGTTTTGGAGACAAGACATCTTTCTTAAATCTTACTTTTTTTAAATTTCACGCTTTTGCTTTATCATTGTTTAGACAATGCAAATTAAAAATCAACAGGAATAGAAAAGCTTGCCAGTTTCGTTAAGAGAACAAAGCCGAGTGAACTGGCGTGCTTTACCACGGTGAATTTGAGGTATCCAGGAATTCATGTGTGCTGAGCTCTGTGGGCTCTATGGAGCAGTGTGTCAAGATGTGTTTAAATCACAGCCCCAAGAAAGCTTCTTATTTATTGGGCGCTAGCATTTCCTGCTTTTATATTCGAGAAAGTTCCATAAGAGACTGTCAGGTATCGTAAAACTAAAGCCTTCATAACCTAAGTTTGCAGTGATTATCTGTCTTTAAATCCTTCCCAAGACATGTCATGCCGTTCACTTTATCCAGACGGATGTATGCAGCGAAGGTTTGTGCACCTAAAGAAAATTAAACCTGAGCGCCTCGCACCTTTAGCTCACCCGAGTGAATCACGTCGGAAGCGAGTCATCAATGTGCGCTCTGCACACTGATGGGTTATTTTTTTTATTGGTCTCATGCATGTGGCCTGTCTTTCGTTTCACTGTAAACGCAAGGTAACGCACTTGTTTAGAATAATAAACGGATTGTTAGGTATTTAAGTGGACGGTATCGATTATTTTAGGCCATCTCAGGCTTACATCACGATGCAGTTGAAAGGATTGATCGTGCTGTGGTTATAAAATGTGACTACAACGTGCAGGGTTTTTCCTAGATTTTGTTATCAAACGCTCATGACAGGAAACAGCATAGACATTTATTAAATATAGTAAACACAACCACAAAAGCAGAGAGTGCAGGCAGAGTGGAGTATTTTCTTTTATACACAGAAAATTGTTCAGGAATAAATAAAGAAATCCATGAAAAAGTAAGACCTATTAGTATAAGTACAGTCTTAACAGTGCCCGTCTCTACGTTGGGTTGTTGAACACAGTAAAGGCACATGGGTTTCTACAGAAAGATGTAAACAATACAGGTAGAACTTAAATCTAACTCTGGTTTGGCAGCATTACCACATCAAATACTTCTAAAGGGTTCATTGTATTTCAGTTAGAAATTCAAAGGTTTCATGTTGCTCTTTTTAAAAAATATGAATGCAGCAACAGCACCTACATTTACTGTATATTGAAGGTACTCTTGTTATACCTGACAGTATTCTGGCTACATCAAAACTGCAACAGAAAACTGTACACGGGAATCAGCATTGAGTTCTCCTTTAACACTTGGCACTTATGAAAAGACTGCAGCAGGTGAATTTCACTGCTATGTTTAGCCCTTGAGCTATCAGTAGTCAGGACTATATGTACCCAGGTCTTCTGTCCTAGTTCCGGGTGAAACACAGCGCAGTCAAATCCTTGTAGACACTCAGACCACATTGGGTGGAAATGCCCTGAAAAATCCAAATTGGTACTAGAAGTAGTACCATTGTTTTACAGTCAGGTTCATTCTTTCAATTACAATCAGGTATTTCAGCCTTCAGTGGAAGCTACAACAATAAAAAGGTCTGTGGTGCTTCAGTGAGGCAGTAGTTGTTGTTTTAAGAGCAACATTCACTTCCTGTACATTTCCACCTTCTGGAGGAATTTAACTGGTTTATTAGTTTTCTGGTTTATTGAGTATTTTAATTAATTTTGATGTCCTTTTTCTGCTTTCCAGTCTGGCTGAAAGCTTCAAAGAACAAGGAAATGCATACTACAGCAAGAAGGATTATTCTCAGGCTTTCAACTATTACACCAAGGCCATTGGTGAGTTTAATGTATATTGCTGGAATTAAGTATTCATATTATTGATTGTAAACACCCAGACGCTTCATACTTTGTGGTTGAGAAATCCTGCCCGAGAACAGTCCCACGTACACTGATTGTTGGCAGTGGCTGATTCAGCTGCACGGCAGGCTGTAATGCTCATTTAAGTCAGAACAAAAAGAAAAATAAGGAAGTCAAAGTTTACCTTCTTATTTTTATTTTCCAATGATTTTTTTCCCCTCTGTGCACGTCATCTGAAACACACTACAGTTGTCAGTGGCTTCAGCTTCTGTTGGCAAGCCCAGATGTTGCTTTCTGATATGCGTTTGTATCATTTTATTTATGTGACATAATTTTTTTTTTCTATTTAAAGATGCATGCCCCAAAAATGCCAGTTATTATGGCAACAGGGCAGCCACCCTCATGATGCTCTCTCGCTTTCGAGAAGCTCTAGAAGATTCCCAACAGGCTGTGCGTCTGGATGACTGTTTCATGAAGGTGAGTTTGAACTGATTGTCACATATTAAATATATTTTCTTATTTATATTTACTGCTTTGTGCATCACAGAGAGTACTATGCACAGTTATGTTGTTCTGAGAAGTGTTTATTCCATCTTCCAGGGGCATCTACGTGAGGGCAAGTGCCACCTGTCTTTAGGAAATGCCATGGCGGCCAGTCGCTGCTTTCAGAAGGTTCTGGAGCTGGAGCCCAGCAATAGAGAGGCGCAGCAGGAGGTGGGAAGCTTTTACCGTTATATTTAACTACGGTATAAAAACAAGCATTGAATAGGGCCACATGCTGAGCTAAATATTTATGAATCCAAATGTTTTTCATTTTAGAAAAAGAACGCGGCAACACTGCTAGAGTACGAGCGGATGGCAGATTTTGGCTTTGAAAAGCGAGATTTCAGAAAGGTAATTTACACTCTTTTTCATTTTTTTGCAATCTTGGCAATTTTGTAATGTTTAAATTGGGTTTTGTTTTCCATTGTATGACTGTAATTGTTACCCCAACATAAATATGCTGGAAAAGCATTTTGTCAGACATCTGTTTGGTTAGTTGAAATTCTGTGACTTCTATGAATACAATTTGGGCTGGACCATCTATCATATTTTAACCTGAATTACAATTTTGGCTTTAAATGATTATGAAAACAAGGTAATGGGCATAAAATGATTACTTTGTTTGTTTGTTTTTTTGTTTGTTTGTTTTTTGCCAAAAAGCCTGTGTTTGTTTTTGTGTGTATATAAATTCTTTCCTTTTTAGCCATAAGCTTTTGGCCTGGCCCCTCTCGTCTTTCCCCATCTTCACTCCAGAAATCCCACAATGGTGGCATTCCTTCAGGGACCGGCGATTACCCTTGTAAGATGGGCTGTAGTACCAAATTTCAGAGTCAGAGCCTAACTCTGACTGGATGAACTTGCGTCCTCCACTGCTTTCACATTTTTAAAAAAAAGAAAAGAAAAAAAGAGTTTAATTTTCATTTAAATTATAAAGTTAAAGAAAATCCCTCAAATAACTTATGTCTCTTCAGGTAATTAATTTTAATATTGCCCCCCCCCCCCCAAAAAAAAAATTGTGTCTGTTTCTCTGTTTCAATCTAGCAGCTATACTATAAAGACAACAGCATCACAGTGGTGGAGAGCTTGGCACTGTCAGTGTGATGGACTGGTGACCTGTCCAATGGATGCATGGATCTTTAGCTTTTACAAAGCTCCAGATATTTCTGATTACTCAGTGTCTGGATGTAAAATTGGGTATAACTGTGTAGTATTTGGTTGTGGTTCTGATTCAGGTGGTGTACTGTATGGACCGGGCCTTAGCTTTGGCCTCCACCTGCCACCGCTTCAAAATCCTTAAGGCAGAATGTCTCGCTCTGCTCGGACGCTATCCAGAAGCCCAGTCTGTAGCGAGGTAGGAGCCGGTCATTTACAGGGATTATTTTATGCAACATTTTTGTGTCATTCAAGTAACAAAAGATTTTACTGAAGGGAGATTTTAATTTACAGACTCTTTAGAGCCAGCCTTTTAAAACAGGACTTTTCTTTACAGTGACATCCTGCGAATGGATTCCACAAATGCAGATGCGCTGTACGTTCGAGGCCTGTGTCTTTACTATGAGGACTGCATCGATAAAGCAGTGCAATTCTTTGTCCAGGCTCTGCGAATGGCACCTGACCATGAAAAGGCCCGGCTAGCCTGCAGGGTAAGGTTGATTATTTATTTGTTATATTTTATTTTTTGTGTGTTTGTTTTCTCACAGATGCACTTATTTGAAACTGAGAGAGAATAATCTGTATGGCATTTTATCTGGTGACCCCCTAAAGGGAGCAGCTAAAAGAAGATTGCTTAAATTCAGGGAGCTTTACTTTAAGGTGCAGCACCTTGTGAACTTTTTCATCCCTAACAGCGCTGTTGGGCAGTAGAGGGTCCCTGTTTTAGTTCGTACCTATCCATGTGCACACATGTGGTCAACATAGTACACACTGCTGTAAAGCATTTTACAGTGCTTTGTTAAGACATAAGAAAGCTTAGCAGTGTGCTTTCAGAGTCAGAAGACTAACAGTACACAGTGATGTAAACAAGTCTAAATTTAAAATACAATACAAAAATCAGCTTTGATTTACACAGATTAAATCTCAACACACTACCTTGATTGGATTTCTGGGATAAAAGGACTGAAAAATATTGATGCCTTGACTTCACGCAGTCTTTCCTGACCAGTGTTTCTTTTTTTTCTCACCAGAATGCTAAAGCTTTAAAAGCTAAGAAAGAGGAGGGAAACCAGGCATTTAAGAACAGCAACTGTGAAGCTGCCTACCAGCTTTACACCGAGGCACTCAGTGATAGACCCCAACAACATTAAAACCAATGCTAAACTCTACTGCAACAGAGCCACAGCAGGAGCAAAGGTAAAAGGCAACTAATCAGTTTAAGTTATTGAATGATACCATAGTTCACTTTCATTATAGGTGATATATGTAAGCATTTATAGTTCTGTTTGATAATATGCTTAATATTAGCAACACTGCAAAGTGTTCTGGCTCTTCTAGTTCTTCGTATCCTGTCAGCTCACTGTCATTATCTTCTCATCAACAGCTGAAGAAACTTGATCAAGCCATTGAAGACTGTACCAGTGCAATCAAACTAGATGACACTTATATCAAAGCGTACTTAAGAAGAGCTCAGTGGTATGTTAGAGAGTCATTCTGAGTGAATTCTATGTGCTTTGTGTGTTTTGTTGTTTGGCATTGTGATGTTTTTGATTGACTTTGTGCAACCTGTAGTTACATGGACATGGAGCAGTATGAAGAGGCTGTACGGGACTATGAAAAAGTTTACCAGACAGAAAAGACGCCAGGTGAGCTGCTCTCCTTGTTTCATTGAGCCCTAACTGACGTGTTTAGATGTTCCGTTTTTTTACATGCTCACATGGTTTGCTGGTTCCCTTTCCCTTCAGATCATAAGCGTATGCTGAAGACGGCACAGATGGAGCTGAAGAAAAGCAAAAGGAAAGATTACTACAAGGTGCTGGGGATCGGCAAGAACGCAACTGAGGATGAGATCAAAAAAGCCTACCGCAAACGAGCCCTCATGCATCACCCAGGTAGCCGTCCACAGTTCACAAGAATCACTACTCCGCCTAGAGTATTGGTCAGATTTAAGTGAAAGGTGCACACAGTGATCACTTAATGGGTCAAGGTCACATTTGTCATTCTCGGTGGAATTTCATTCTCATTAGTTTGTGTAATACAGCCAACCAGTGACAAGATAACATATCACTTTCTTTCTGTACTTTGTGCATTACTATAACCCATGAATTGTGATGACTCATGAGCTGCTATGTCCCTGACCTAGCTCTGTTTTTATATTTGATTCTCATTTATCTTAAGGATTTCTTGTTGTCAGCTTATATTGCAATTGTTTTGCAGACCGTCACAGTTCAGCAACACCAGAAGTGCAAAAGGAGGAGGAAAAGAAATTCAAAGAAGTTGGTGAGGCCTTCACTGTCCTCTCCGACCCAAAGAAGAAGATTCGCTATGACAGTGGCCATGACCTGGAGGACGACGGCAGTTTTGATGGCTCAGGTAAATTATTTTCCTTTTTTCCTTAGTTTAGATGGATTTGCATTCCCCCTGTGCCCTTATGAGTTTTTCACATTTCCCACAGAGAGATACAGTTCACTATTGAGTTGGCAAATAGGGGCATCTGAAGAAAAGAGTAGCCCAGAAGATGTTTTGACCTGTCATAGTGGGAAATACAGATGTGAAAATAATAACTTTAGCAAGGCTTTATGTAATTTATTTTGGGGCATTTGTTTGTACTTGGGCAACTAAGAAAACAAAGCCTTTGTTAATATGATTATATGTAAATTATTTTTGTTAGACTGTTGTAGGTTCTCATTTAAATTAAAGCTTTTTTTAAAAGCAGAAGTCATTTAGACATGTCAAGACAGGATAAGTAAAAACAAAAATTTGGTTTTTAAAAACCAAGCCTTTTGATAATCACTGGTCTCCGTACAGAAATGTAATATTTTTGCAGTGCATGTGGAGATATGTATAGAGAAGGTCTTCACTGTGGTCAGGGACCAGTTTGCAAAACCAAAATTGATTCAGAGGTTATTATTATATATGGACTTTTAAAATACAGCTAATGTAGGTGGCAACAATGTAATATACAGACCACTATAACATACCAAATAACTTTTTGTTTTTAGAATTTTCTCCATAAGTTTTAGAGGATATTCTTTTTTGTTTCTCACAGAATATCACAAAGTTGCAAGCCAGCTGGTGAAAAAAGTAGAACTCCAATTCTTACTGTGGCATATAGGTGTCGGCATGTTTAACTGCTGGAAAATGCAAAAAAAAAAAAAAAAAAAAAGCAAAGAGTGGGGGGGGAGACATGCTTTGACGTGTTATAAGTGTTGATGTGGCATAGTTTGTCCACCAGAGGGCACTTTGCATCTTCCCTGCTGGCACACGTGTTTGAAATGCCATGCAACAACCAGCTGATCGAAGAAGAGTTGGGCACAACATAAGCAAATAAATAAATATTTGGGGAATCTGTTTGTTTTGTGTGTCTGAAAGAGAAAAATGTTGGCTGATGTATCAGATTTTTAAATCAGTCTCTAATAGTGGTTTGGTGATATAAAGTCTCTGAATCAGTTACCTGTTATAATTTTGACATATATTTAAAAGAGAAAACCTTTATTGTATTGGTGGTGTTGTAGTTTCTGTTTCTCTTTGTGATGCTGATGATTTCTAGAAATGATAAAATGTGTGTACAGTATGTCAGGCTGTTTTATCTCCATATTGTCTTTATGTTCCTGTTTCCCATCTTACCAGCTAACCTTTGCTGTATTTGCTTACTCTACAGATTTTGATGCAAACAACATCTTCAGGGCTTTCTTTGGTGGCCATGGTGGGGGATTTACTTTCGATTCCAGCCCAGGTATATTTATTTGATCCCCCAGTTTATTTTTTAAATTTATTTATAGATATATAATATATATATGTGTGTCTGTGTGTGTTTATCGAGCACTAACTGAATATTTTTTCTGGATTACAGACTCTGGACCTGGAAATTTCTTTTTCCAGTTCGGCTAAAGCAGCAGAGCACACAGTGGACAGTCAAGTCGGACCCACAGTCACCTCATGATACTCGTACTTCTGAGTGTCTTGCTAAAATCTCATTTAAAAAAAAAATCTTCTTTTGACTACTGCATACATTCCTAAATTAACTCCCCTTCATTGACACTCAAACTCTGGGAAGGATTATTCAGTGATTTAAGTTATGAATAAACATTGAAGATTAATAAGTATTTCAGAAGGCTTTTTAAAGCAGGTTGTATCAGCTGAGCAGAGCTCATCTCTATTGCCAAAATTGATATTTGTATTCCATGAAATTTCATCTTATTAATCTCCCTCAGTCTTCATGAAGGGGATCAACCATGAGGACATATTGGCCACCATATCTGATTATTTTTAGAAGCTGGTACCATGTATACATCTTTAAATCTCTGCTGGGACTGCACATCTTTAGAGGAAATGCCGATGTTCTGTGGAAGTTCAGTGACAAATCTGACCTCAGGACAGCCTGTTAAGGACAACGCAGTTCTCTTTGGAGTGTGTGTGTCCAGATTTTACTGGCTCTCTTGCCAAATATAGAATTGACTTACAGGGTTTTTAATTTCTTCTCCATTCTTCATTGTATATTTGAGTCGAATGTAAAGCATTATTTGTCCACACATTGTCCTCCAGTCTTCCCTGAGTCTATTTATATTTATTGTACTGTACATCCTAAAGCGTATGCAGCAGAATGCCAGTGGTCTTTGTCTTCCTTTGTTTGTAAATGTTTTCCAGCCCATCCTTTTCACTCAGATTTTTTTTTTTTAAATGGACCCAAATAGGGATAAATCTTCACATATATATTTTTTTCTTTTCAAAGCAATTCACAAACACCGCCCATGTGTCATACTGCCCCATTCAAATTCAAGTGGTGCCTTACCAGAATCAGTAAAGCGTCTTACAGTGAAACCTACATTTAACGCTGTAAAGAAATATACATCCTAGTTTCAGGAAAGGCAGCAGTTACACTTGTATAGCGCATTTTTGGTTTCATGATGTTTTGTTGGAAAATCTTTTTATCTTGGTCTCATGTCATCAGTCACAACTTTATGCACATTTCATCAGTACAGCCCTTCCCCTGCTTGTTCCACCTGTTTAAAGGGGCACTGATAGCAGGTCAGAAGCTTAAAATGTAAACGGTCCTGTCACTGATGTGTACATTTTTTTTTTTTTTTTTTTTAACTGATAAAATAAAGGCTTGTCTTTTACTGCAACATCCAAGTTGTGTCTTGCAATATTTCAGTGCTTTGACTTGATTTTTTTCCCAGGTTCCAGGAATGGGAAGTGAATTTAGTCTTGTAAAACTTAGAATTCTCCTTTTATTTTATACATCAATAACCTGCATCTGTTGTTCCTGATGAGTATTTTCAATGAAAGCTTAGCAGAATATCTAAGTGCGTGCAACACTTGCAAGTATGTGTAATCTTTTTGATCACTTACAGATTCATATCCGACTGCGTATTGAGTAATGTTTCACTTGGAAAATGACTGTTTAGAAGTGTTTTGCTCTGAGTTTGGTTTCACTGACTACTGAAGTGAAGGTCCTTAAAAAGGAGGTGTGTTAAGAAATGTCCTCTTCTTCCTTGGTTAAGTTTCACAGTTCAAGTGATTTTTTTTTGTGTGTGTGTGACCTGCTGAGAGGCATGGAGACACTTAGACAACGTAAAAGCGATCTCTGTCAGTCACGCTTTTAATATCTGTGTCTATATGTTGCAACTGTGTAGCATATTGACTTCAAACTTGGAGGACAGATGCTGTTCAAGAGTTACCACTGCAGAGCACAAGAACCATAACTCTACCTTTTCTTATACTGCAGTTATTGCCCTTTGTTTACTTTTTGATCTGAAATCCATAACAAAGATGAAAAGCATGTTACCTAAAACTTATGAAGAAATATTTATTCACAATAGGGCTTTTATTTCATTCATTCTATAACTGGTTATTTGGTGTATATGCATCCTGTAACAACTTGCTGTACAATGACCCTGAATTTACGTGCGACCTGCTCAAAGGCTTGTCAGGCCCAGAAATGTATATTTATCCATCTGATTAAGTTTAAAATCGAAACAAAGGGCAATAAGTCCAGTATAAGAGGAGGTAGGGTTATATTTTCTGTGCTCTGCAGTTGTACTCATCTATATCTTACTATCCTCCAAGTTTGATGTCAATGTGTTGAACGGTTACTGAGATATCTAAGTTAAAATGTGAATTTTGATTCCATAAATATGGAGTTAAATCAAAAATTTCCGAGTTCTTTTTAACAACGCCGTGGTTGTGACTGACGTCACCACGTGGCCTGGTTTAAGCCAATCAGGCGCTCGCACAGACGTGTAATCGGTCGCCAGATTATGGTTCGACAGGATCGGAGTGAGGTGGCAGGGACTGGTAGTAGTTGACTCCGGTACAAGAAGAGCTGGCTGTTTAGCTGTGTCATTTTTTTGGCCTGGGCACGATCCTTCAAGAAGCTGTGATTGTCACCGACAAGGTAACAGCTTTCCCTCAGTTAGTTTGCACTCTAGCGTCAGTCAGCTTTTCTCTGTAGCCCTTAACTGGCAGGTTAAGGGCTACACTGTGCACAGTGCGAGGCTACAGCAGTTAGCCGGTCTTCTGGGTAGCCGATATGAGATGATGTGAGGGCTGTCTGCCAGAACTGCACCCAAGTGTTAGTTTGGCAGAGAAAGAACAAATGTTCTTAATTTACATTGTTTTTCCTTATTTTTAGACTTGAAAACAGCGTATTTGAAGTGATGTACTTTACTTTTTCAGTGATTAAACGCAAGCTAACGTGTCCTTGCATCACCCGCAAACAGCATCCTGCTTTATTTTTCATCGCGAAGGGTTTTCTGCTGTATTTTTTTCTCCTCTCCCGGAAGCTGTTCCCCATTTACCCACAGCGAGATAGCTAAAGTTGTTGTCAGACTTGCCTGGCTGGGTGGTTCAGGAGTGGGTGTGGTGGCTGGTACAGGAGCTTCATTCATGGAAGAAGTGATGCTAACCCGTGAGTTGATCTGACAGCAGCTGCGTCTGAAGCAGCACACAACCCCCTTTGGTTGCCCCTGTAACAGCTGCCGCCAAACCCAGCTTCTTCATCTCGCAAGCCTGGACAGGGCAACTAATTACACGGCAAGATGGGTTCATATAATAGACTGGACCCGGGGATTATGTCCGGCTAAATACTGGGCATCTGTCTCTAAAAGCATCATGACAGAATAGCCTGCTGTGTTAAATCTCAGTTACATTTCTTATTGTCTCTGTGTTAAAGTGCTGCCTCTGATTATGTTTTCAGAAGCTGAAATAAAACCACCATAAAATGTTAATCAGTATCACGGAGGCTGAGGAGATAAGATGCATGTATTCAAGGCTCATTGCTTATCTTTGCATGCTTGGTGGTTTGCACGGTAAATGTACAATTTCGTGCTTCTTAATGCATTTAAGCCGCCATACTATCTTGCATCCCATTATATCGAAGCTTTAGGCGATGGGCCAAAAGCACAATGACCTAAATATTCATGACTGTGTATATATTTGTGTTGAGGCAGAGTTTGCTGAGCAGGTTCAGCAACTTCCTGGGATGTTTAAAACGGGAGTGGCAGGGCCATTGGTGCAGGCTGCTGTGTCAATCCATCATGTCTTTCTATGAGATACACACAGACGTTAGACTGCCAGCTTGCTTGCTATTTGTCGATATACTAAAATTTCTAATAACTTAGTTGTCATGCTTATAAAATAAAAATAATTGGAAATCCTGTTCCATTACACGACCCGCAAAACAAAGAGTAATGGTGAATTGTAACAGAAGCTTGTGACAGCAAAGTGGCACACGTGTTATGTAACTATTGACCAGTTATTAAAATATTTGCTGGCCATTCTGTGATAGAAACTTTTATCTTTACCTACACTTTAGTTGTAAAATAAGTCTTGTTCTGATGTGTTCTGATACAGTTGTGGTCACATGTGTTCACTCAACATGGGCATGAATGTCATGGTAATTTTGGGGTTTTAATGATTTCTTTGAACAGTTCTTTTTCCAAGGTGGGATGAGTGTACAGCATGCATCTTTAATGACTTTCAAAAATAAGAATTGGGTGCACAAGTTTGAATTTATTTTGGATTACCTCAAACCCACATAGCATGCATACAGTATAAATCCATACATGCAGTATACAGTTCAAAGAAATTATTAAAAGCAAATTACCATGACATTCATGCCCATGATGAGTGGATGTAAACTTAAGATCATAATTGTACATTGTTTGTTGGTCAAAGTGGGCTTATTGAATAAACTGGAGTTAGCAGTGTGATCCTCCAGTTTTGACTACAAACATTTATCAAAACAAGCACAAATATTTGAGTAATTAATTGCTTCTTTCTTTTTATTAAATTGTCTAGAGTATTAAAGTTTCAGTGATGACTAATAATAATAATGCTGAGGAGGTACAACAGAGTGATCACACTGATCAGTCAAATAAAAGTACCGTAAAAGTCAGCTGTAATTGTGTTTAATGTGTGCTTTTTTTCCAGTGGCTAGATTTATCCTTAAATATAAATAATTATTTTAAATAAATGGGGCCTTTTACACACACTCACACACACACACTACTAGGAAAATTAGCAGAGAGAAACTTTGAGCTGTGAAATTTAAGGCTTTTTTTTAAGCATTCTTAAAGGACACTGGTTTGTCATTTTTCAGATAAGCTTGTTTTAGCTCTGATTTGTGTGTAACCAGTTTGTAAGTTTGCTCAGATCCTCACCAATTGAGTGATGATTCTGCATAGCATCACTGCAACAAACACATTTATCTTAGTATCTAGTTTTGCAGTAGCCCACATTGTCAGTGTGTCATCCAAGTTTTAGTCAAAATGCATCTGTGCATTGTTTTTACATTTCACTTTAACTAAAAATGGATTCAAAATTAAGTTTTCTTTCTTCTCCAAAAGGTCCTGTGCTATCCAGCGCTGCCATGTCGGCAAAAGCCATCTCCGAGCAGACAGGGAAAGAGCTGTTGTACAAGAATATCTGCACCTCAGCAGCCGTGCAGAACCGTTTCCGCTATGCTAGTGTAACAGCTGAGACTGACTGGGACCGCCTCATACAGGATCATCCATGGCTGCTGACGGAGGTAAGACTGGTGTTCAACAGGCCTGTCTCAGTGTTTGTGTTTTCCCCAGCTGGCTCTGCTTTTATGTTCAAATCTGTCATGTTCCTGCTGCTTGCTCATCCAAAAGAGGCTGGTGGTGAAGCCAGATCAGTTGATCAAGCGACGCGGGAAGCTCGGCCTAGTGGGCATCAACGTGGACCTGCAGGGTGTCAAGGAGTGGCTCAAAGAACACTTAATGAAGGAGACCACTGTGAGTATTCTCTCTTAGTGAACATGTAGACCACAACTCATTACTGCCTTTTAAGGCAATAAAATATATTTCAGAAAATCCACATGCTGCAATAGTTAAACCGAAGTGAAACACATCACATAATTCTCTGAGGAGGAATTTCATTCAAATGCAGTGACTGTTGCTAAGTAGAACATTACAGATATGCAGATCTGCATGTTTAAAAAGTCAATAACTATAACCAGAAACATGTGCGAGGATTAATTTGATTGGCTAACACAGTGATGTCATTGAGCAAAAGTTGGTTCAACATTTTTGTGGGATGACTGAGCTTTTTTTTTTTTTTTTTTCCTTTTCCTGCTCTGTGTGCCTAAATAAACATGTAGTAATGTCACTCTGAACCTGGCTTTACTGGTTGCTTATCTGTCTTAACATCCAGACAAAGAACAGCCAGAACTAGCAAGTCTGCATCTGAATCACTGTTCAAAACCACAAAGAAGACTGATTCTCATACCAAAATTAATCTGTATCATTGAGCTAGAGTGACTAGCACATGGTCCTTGCGCTTCAACATAATAAATGAAGATAAGTCAGCCATGGTGGTAAAATCATGAGTGTCACTTTGTTTTTCTTGTGCACAAAGAGACTGTCCACTCCATTAGTCACAACATATGGATCTGTTATGTTGTCCAGTGCCAGAGACTAGGGGCTTGTGTTTAGGTCTACTGGGGTGGGGGGCCTGATTTGTCCTGGTTCAGCATACATACAAACATGACAGACGGGCCACGCTTCCAGTACGTAGAGAATTTTACTCCACCCGCACTATTGCTGGTTGGTTTTTGATATCATCTGTGTCCTTCTGTGTATCTTGCTCTCTAAAAAAAATTTGAATATGACGCAAGTCCATTTAAATTGTTGTCATACCTCAGGTTTAATTTTCACTTGACTATGCAATACATGTAGTCTTCCTGGCAGTATGGTGCATGGTGGTTTGTGACCAAGTGTTTGTCTTAAACAGGTGGGAAAGGCAAAGGGTGTGCTGAAGAACTTCCTCATTGAGCCATTCGTCGCCCACACACAGGTAATGTATGCCAGCTGCACATCCTGAGATTTATTTATTTTTAAAGCTTTTGATTTGATTGTTGTGCATTGCTTTGTAGCTGACAGTTTGTGACTAGAAGTCATCCCATTCTCTGGTTGCAACACTCACTGTTAGTCACTCACCTCAAAGTTTAAAGCAATTTAACTCGTCCTGCCCAGTTTGCTTCACCGGTGGTTATTTCTCCTGCTGTAACTTGAAATCACTGACTTTTAATGGTCTCCACATCGCTGCTAGTAACTTTCTGTGTGGGTTTCACAACCCTGCAGGGCAGACAAACATCCAGGTGCCTGCTCCCTGTATTTGGATAAATGTTTTAGCCCGCTTAAGATTTGGTGTCATCCTGGATTTCCTGTTCTTCAAAATAGGTTGTCACAGCTGTGGTCAAGTTTACATAGACATATCATGAGCATGAATGTCATGATAATTTGGTTTTTTTTAATGATTTCTCTGAACTGTATTTTTTCCAGGGTGAAGTGATTGTACATCATACATCTTTTAATGACTTTCAGAAACAACAATTGGGTGCACAATTTTGAATTTATTTTGGATTTTTTCACACAGGGTCAAAAATATACATACAGGCTCAAATATATTCATCCAATCTCTTAAATCTTTTAATGACTGGTGCTGAAGGTTCTAAAATGTCTTTTAACTGGGCAAGGTCAAAGTCTCCTATCAAGGAAACTGGTTGGGATGTTCAGGAACTACCCAGAAACCACCAAGCTCAAGCCTGGAAACTGCTGGAAAACCAGCATAACTGTCCAAAGCTGTCAAGCATGGTGGTGGTAACATAATGCTCTGGGGCCTGTTTTGTTGCCAGTGGTACTGGTATATTGCACAAAGTGGTTGTAATAATGAAGGACTTCCTCAAATTCTTCAACTTCACCTCAAATCAACAGCCAGACTGCTGAAACTTGGACACAATTAGGTGTTCCAATAGGACAATGATCCCAAATACACGTCAAAACTGGGTTTGGAATGGATAAAGCAGGCTAGCATGAAGCTTCTGGAATGGCCCTGACCTCAACCCAATTGAAAATCTGTGGACTATGCTTAAAATCCAGGTCTTTGCCAGGAAATCAATTAAAATCTACCAATTCTGCCAAGGAGAGTGGTCACATATTCACCCAGAATTATGCCATAAAATTACTTGTTGATGACCATCAAAAGTGCTTGGTTGAGGTTCAGTTTGTTAAGGGACATTTAAACAACTATTAGTGTATGTATATATTTGATCCTGTATGTATACTTTTGACCCTGTGTGGATTAGAAAAAAATCCAGAATAAATTTTAAAGTTGTGCACCCAATTCATGGTTTTTTTTGTTTTGTTTTTTTTAACCCTTCTACTACCACAGGGGTCACCGGTGACCCTGACCCCTGTGGTAGTAAAAGGGTTAATAACTCATTAAAGATGTATGCTGTACAATCATTCCATCCAGGAAAAGGAACAGTTCAAAATTACCATGACTTCGTGGCCATGAGTGAATGCAAACTTATGACCACAACTGTGTATACATGAGGTCAAAACTAACTGGAAATAGTCTGAATGTAAACACTGATTAACACTTAAACAGCATATGTTCAGGAAATCCACCCAGCAGTGGTTGCTTCATTTTTATGAGAGAAGCTGGTTTGTTGCTTTATACATGTGTTTTTAGTTTAGAATATTGCACAATGGTTGATCTCTTACTGTCCCCTGACTCATTTCTTTACTAGAGGTAGCCTTAAGCTTCTATCACATGGTACAATTCACATATTTCATTTAGTAGCACCCTGTATTACAAGCCAATGTAGTGACATTTCGTGCAGCTGTCCCCAAAGAATTATAAACACAAAGATATTGAACCACAAGGCCTCTGATGTGAGACAAATAGCTGGAATGTCAAATGAGTTTACTTGAAATAAAATACACTGCTGCATCGTGCCAGGCTCTAATAAAGAAGTCACCCCTTCAGATAAGTCTACAAAGCATCTGATGAGCTGAAGATGTTGGATAGCCCGGTCTTAGTAATTAAATGACCTTGTGGCCTATCACGGAGTGGGTTAGTAGGAAAGGCCAACATACCAGTTTGAAGAGTATTTTTAGATTTGTTTTTCCTGAGTGTCCTTGGTGTGCTGACACTTTCTAAATATTTAGGACTAAATAATAAAACCATAAATATGATGAGACCTTTAGCACAGCGGAAAGTCAAAGTCTGTGGCCAGGTAACCGCAAACAAATCAAACACTGCATGTTTTACAAGAATTAGGCTATTTCCCATTTGTCTCCAGTTATTCTCATCAAATCCTCTCAGAAGAACTAAACGGAGTGGAATAGCTTAACCAGGATCAGCAGGTCCTGGTTTAGCCATTACATCTAGGACCTTTTAATCTTGAACAGGCACCAGATTGTGTGTTTTGTTTGTAGGTCAGTGTACATTTGATTAGTTTGATTTCTTCATATTTTCTCAAAGGGAACTGAATGTTGAAACCAATTGTCAGTCTTATGTAAATATTACACGCCGTTTCCAAACAAAATCAGTAAAGGTGTGTTTGCATGTCCTTGCATTTGGCTGAACCCCCTGTTTACTCACTCAGGAGGAAGAGTTTTATGTGTGTATCTATGCAACTCGTGAGGGCGACCATGTGCTTTTCCACCACGAAGGAGGAGTGGAGGTGGGCGATGTGGACTCCAAGGCCCTGAGGCTGATGGTTGCAGTCGACGACAAGCTCACTGAGGACCAGGTCAAAGAGCAGCTGCTTACACAAGTTCCAGATGACAAGAAAGAGTATGGACATGTCCTTTTTTTTCCTTCTTAAATCAGGTTTAATATGAGACTTAAATATTATATTAAAATATAAAGCAAATGAAGAGGAACGTCTGTGACGTTTTGAAGAATCTGAGTCATTTTGTCCTTAAAACTAAATCTAATTTTGTATCTCTTATTTCACATTTGTTTCTTTCCATGATCTTCCTCGTGATTGGGCACTCTTCCAATACACTTTAGAGAGATTTTGAGAAGAGATGTGATTAGCCAGGTGTTTGTAGAATATAATACAGGAATAACTAACGGTGTGTAGAATCACAGTGTATTTGCTGTGACATCTTTGTCATTTGTTCTAATTCCTGCCAATTAATTAAAGAGACTCATTTAGTGCACTCCTTGTTCTTTGCTCTTTTGACCTTGACTGATGTTTACTTTTTTTTTTTTCCCCCTTCTCCAGGTATCCTTAACAGTGTGCTAAGAAAATACTGATATGTCTTTTAAACAGTACAGACTAACAAGAAACATGAAAGATACACTCAGTATTCAGCATGATAGTTTAGCAATTGTTTACTCTCATTTTGTTCTTTTATTAGTATAACACTTACTGATTCAATCTATGACTTTTTTTCCCTCTTTGTAGCATCCTGGCCAGTTTTATAGTTGGCCTCTTCAACTTGTATGAGGATCTCTACTTTACCTACCTTGAAATCAACCCCCTTGGTAAACCTCTTATTTTTATTGCACTCAGCTCATTATGAATTGCAGAAACAAAACTGCTGCTAAAATGAAAAATTTAAATAACCGTCACGCTCTGTTGCTCGTTCATTAGTGGGAAAACATACAAATTGACAAATAATTTTTGCCTTTTAACAGTCGTCACTCAGGATGGAGTATACGTCCTTGACATGGCAGCCAAGATTGATGCCACAGCAGATTATATCTGCAAGGCTAAATGGGGGGACCTGGAGTTTCCTCCACCCTTTGGCAGAGAAGCGTACCCTGAGGTAGTATTAGTAGTGTTAGTACTTTTAAAATGGTAGTTGAACTTAGATTTAGTGACAGTAATGAAAAATGGTCTTAAATATCAGTCATTTCTCCATCCTTTGATTTCTTTACTGGCCGCACTTTCGTATTCACCACTGTTTTCTTTGTCACTTGTAGGAGGCCTACATTGCTGATCTGGATGCAAAGAGTGGTGCCAGTCTTAAGCTGACCCTGCTGAACCCTCGAGGCAGGATCTGGACAATGGTGGCTGGAGGAGGTGCTTCTGTTGTCTACAGGTATTCCATTACCTACAGGATAAATTTGAATTCTGTGCCACCACTTTGTCTTTTATAGCTTGGAATTCCAAAGCTTGTTAGACTGAAGTGGCAGCCGCTGATTCATGTAAAGTTTTGTTTTCCAGGAAACACCAGCTTGACATTCCTGTTGCTAGTTTAACACTTTCTAAGGTTAATTACAAAAGAATCACACCTTCTCTCTTCTTCAGCGACACCATCTGTGACCTGGGTGGTGTGGATGAGCTTGCTAATTATGGCGAGTACTCTGGTGCACCCAGTGAACAGCAGACTTATGACTACGCAAAAACCATCCTCTCTCTCATGACGCGTGAAAAACATCCTCTAGGTGGGTGCAGCCTGGACTTTATTACATTAGAGTTTAGTTTCCTAAACAGTGGCGGGGGGGTGGGGGTTAAGACTCAGTCAACATTTGTTCCATCTATTGTTTGATTTAAGTTCAGAAATGCCTGTTGGATCCTTCCTCTGCTGTGAGCTGATTCTGCTTCTTTAGTGTGACACAAGGCTAGACTGTTCGCTGTGTGGGGAGTTGCCAGCCACATGTGTGTCTTACTTAGTTGTTGAATTTCAGTCGTGAGCATTTGCAACAAGTTTCCTTATCCTACAGGGAAAGTGTTGATCATCGGAGGAAGCATTGCAAACTTCACCAATGTAGCAGCCACATTCAAGGTGAAACTCTTGATTTACCTGAAAATCTTTTGCGGAGTGAACCGTTAACTTGGAGAAAGAGAAAACACAGCTTATACACGCTTGACTTTTTCAAAGCTTCAAAAATGAGTCTTTTTTTTTTTTTTTTTTTTTTTTTATTTATAAATGTTCTGAATTAGCAGAGCTCAGTGTAATGTTTCATTAAAAAAAAACAAAAAAACATTTAGCCCATAACTACTCTTGCCTGCCTGTCATGTCACCTCAGATTACTTTGAAATTTGAAGCCAAAACCTTAGCATGTTGAGCCATGCTAAGGTTTTTAAATGGTCTCAAGAAAACTGCACTGGCAGTTTAACTGGTTGATATATTTGTACTTTTTGTGTATCACACACCTGACCTTCCTGTCCCTCCCCAGGGCATTGTCAGGGCCATTAAAGATTATCAAGGCCCCCTGAAGGAGCATGAGGTCACCATTTTTGTTCGACGCGGTGGGCCTAACTACCAAGAGGGGCTCAGGGTGATGGGGGAAGTAGGTGAGTAAGACTAGACTAAGGCTTGGAGGGGTCTAACTCATGAAACTGACTTAAATTGTAACTGTAGTATGTATTGTGGTAGTCTCACTTTTTGTGATGAATTCAATTTTATTTATGTAGTGTCAAAACAAAAGTCACCTCAAGGTGCTTTATATTGTAAGGTAAAGACCCTACCTCTGGCAGAACCAGACTCAGGGAGGGGCAGTCAGCTACCACGACCGGCTGAGGCTGAGGGGAGGGAGACAGGAAAAGAGACATGCTGTGGAAGAGAACCAGAGATTAATAACTAATAATTTAAATGCATAAAGGGGTATAAACGGAGTAAAAGGGGTGAATAAAAAGAAACACTCAGTGCATCATAGGAATCCCCTATCAGTCTAGGCCTATTGCAGCATAACTAAGGGATGGTTCAGGGTCACCTGATCCAGCCCTAACTATAAGCTTTATCATAAAGGAAAGTTTTAAGCCTAATCTAAGCCAAGCCTAAGCCAAGTTCAGTCCTTGGATGTATTCTAAGGTGTGTTTTCTTCTCTGTAGGGAAGACCACAGGTATACCTATTCACGTATTTGGAACCGAGACCCATATGACTGCTATTGTCGGGATGGCACTGGGCCACCGGCCAATTCCTAACCAGCCCCCAATGGACGCTCATACAGCCAACTTTCTCCTTAATGCCAGCAGCAGTGCAATGGTATAGTTATTCACTAACTTGTTTGGTCAGTATAGGATAGTGTGTTGGTCAATACCCACTCTCTTAAACAAATTGATGTCACTTGAGACCGTTTTGTTTTTTTATTTGCACACACACGCACACACACACACACACCCCATGTGTGTGCATGAATCTATGTCATTGTATGACTCGCATACATTTGGGTTGTAGGCACTCTTCCCCTTTTATGGTGCCATATTTGATGTGACAAAACCATTTTTTTACTGGGTTATATTTATATTTAACAGGCTGCAATTTTAGATGTTTTCATGAATATTCAGTCCAGCCTGTCTTGCGAAGTAATATTGAAAATATGCTCTTTGTATGCATGCTCTTCAGACACTTCTGTTAGCCTGCAAATGTTTCTCTTTTCTGTACCAGACTCCAGCTACAACAAGGACGGCTTCATTCTCCGAGCCCAAGTCACCCAACGATACCTGCCCGGCCAAAAAGTCTAAAGCAGGTCTTCCAGCAGGTAGTGAACACACAGGCACTCAGCCTGAACTGCTTATCGGCAAGATTCCATATTTACTCATGCACTTTTGCTTTTTTTTTCTTTCTTTTTTTTATTTCTCTCATCCTGGCTTCTCCCTCCCTCTGGAAATGCTGTCACCAATGTTCTGCATTTATCTTCCAATTTCTGCTTTCCTCCTCTTCTTGTTTTGCACAACCTCACCTTCACCCTTTTCATGCTTGTTTCTCTAAGACTCTCTCCATTCTATACTGTGGCCTCTGAAGAAGGTGGTCACAGGCGATTGGAAAGGTAAGCGATAGGTGTGCCATGGTCTCACTGTGCTCGACTTCCTACAAATTCAACATTGCTTTCAATTTTTTTTGTTGTTTACCGCTCACACTTCTAATCTTGGGATATCTGAAGGATGTGTTTTACATTCTTCTGCAATATGTTTTTTTTTGTTTGTTTGTTTTTTTGTTTTTTGTTTTTTTAAATACAGATAAGCAGTGTTTATATATGAATTGTTCATGACCTCTAAAATTAAGCATGTAGTTCTTTTTGGGTCTTAGAATTAGAAAAACATAGTTTGAAAAGATGTCTCCCCTTCACAGTGGATTGTTCTGCAGGAGTAGTGTTGGTAATGGTGTTAGATGTCAAAAGCGCAGCAGCGCCAATGCAAACATGAGATTTTGATTACCTAACTAAACTTTTCATATTGCCTTTTACAGCAGTACATAAAGGCATACCCCATAGCAGCCGAGCTCTGCATGGTGTTTTCTTCTGCTGTGCTTCTTATGCAGTGTTCTCACAGTGACGATATGTGGTTGCAAAAATGCTTTGAAGTGTGTTGAGTGAATAACATACAGCAAAGTCGGACTCATTCTTGTTCTCTTCTTTTGTTTGTGCTCGTTTTGTTACATTTTGTGTTTCGGTCCTGTGGATGTCACAGAAGCTCAAGCCTCTTCAGGCTGCAGCGGAGGTATGGAAGGGTGTGAAAAACCTGTTTTCCTGCCCTCTCCGTCCTTTGTCCCTCTGCTTCCCCTCTGATGTTTATCTGCAGTATCTCTTTCTGCTTTACATTTTTATGGCTTACTCATTGACATTGCCACATAATCTTTTTTTTTTTCTTTTTTTTTTTTTTTAAACTTGTAGGAACACCTGAAGGGAAAAAAAAGCTGTGAACTATAGTGGTTAGTAGAAATTTCTCAGTCCAAAACACATGAGTTCCTATTAAGTATTGCTCCTTAATGGGGTTAAAGAGGAAGCGACATTTCTGGGCAGCTAATAGAAGTAATGACAGGAGGCAGAGAGAAAGAGAGACTTGGGAAGACTGGAAAAAAAATTGTGACAAACAGCAAAAGCTTTAAAGCGCAAGCACTAACATGATACTCTGCTTTTAAGAAATCAAACTTGTTTTGCAGAGAAGTGCAATTTCTATGCATCATAACTTTTTTTTTTTTCTTATACTCTTAATTTCTCAGGTGTCTGCGCTTTTCTTTTTAATGTAGTCATTCCAACACTAGCAGATTCTTGTCATCACTCAAAGATAGTCATACCGTTTGCATTGTATTTCCAAGTGGGGAGATGCCTCTGAGAGCACGCTGCAACCTCAGACTTTCAAACTAACTATAGAAAAAACTTTTGTCAAACAGTTTTCAGTTTAAATATTGTGGAAGTATACTGGCAATGATGAAGGAAAAGAGTATTATTTGAAAAGGAGTGAAGTTGCTGGTTGCCTTATCAGCCACACATGTGGTTTCCAGAACAGTTACTCCAGTCTCATATGCTTTTCATTCCTCACTGTAAAATGTCAAATTTTTTAATAGCGTGACATCGCAGGTTCATGTTTGCAACACTGTGGCTTGGAGAAGGACAAACTCAAGAATGCACAACCTGTGTGGGGTGGTATTTTTCTCTTGTCTCTGTCCTCAGCGAGTGCTGTCTTTACTCTGCTTCTTACCATTTCCATTCCTGCTGTTTTTCTGAGCCAGAATTCCCTATTCATCTGTGAGGTGCTTTTAGTTCAGTTTCCCCTACTGACTTGTCTTGGTCTCTCACTTTGCCCAACCCCACCCCTCCCTCAGCTAAAGCAACCACGCTCTTCAGAAAAAACACCAAGACCATTGTCTGGGGCATGCAGACCCGTGCTGTGCAAGGCATGCTGGACTTTGACTACGTTTGCTCCCGGGAGGAACCCTCTGTGGCAGCCATGGTCTACCCCTTCACGTGGGTTGCACTACTTCCCATTTTTCCCTCAGTTGAATTAAATTAGAAGAAATTCTGACTGTAGAATGCTGCTGAACAAATTGTCCTAAATAGTTAACTGCATAAATCACATGATTTAACTCGAGCATTGGTTTTTTTTTTGCCAGTTTGGAGGATGTTGTAGTGAAATTAGTGTTGTCTGTTAGCATTGATGTCTGCTCTGTTCTGTTCAGATGGGAAGAAAATCTTGATTGTGGTGGACCTGTCTGAAATCAAGAGTGTGAACTCAATCAAACCACAATCCCAAATTATTATAAACCTGGACTTTTAATTGACAGAATTTTAGGACTTGTCAGGAATTCATTTTGCAATTGCAGAGTATTCTTTAGCTGTATTGAATGGATAGATCATAGCTTTGGCTGTATTAAAGTTCTTTAGCTGTATTTCATGTTGTGCTCATGTTTCTCTGTGCTGCTCAGTGGGGATCACAAGCAGAAGTTCTACTGGGGCCACAAAGAGATCCTGCTGCCGGTCTATAAGAACATGGCTGATGCCATGAAGAAGCACCCTGAGGTGGACGTCCTGATCAGCTTTGCTTCCCTGCGTTCTGCCTTTGACAGCACAGTGGAAGTCATGCAGTACCCTCAGGTATGTGCTGTACAGTATGCTTAGATATGAGCTTCTACTGAAGTTGTTTTTCTAAATAGAAATCTGAGTTTTATTTAAAGCGTTTTATTTAATCTCGTTTTCAGATTCACACCATCGCCATCATAGCCGAGGGAATCCCTGAAGCTCTGACCAGGAAGATGATCAAGATGGCTGATGAGAAAGGTGTCACCATCATTGGACCTGCCACGGTACAGCGCTTCATTCCACTGAATATATGGTTAAAAAATTTACACTGGTGATCAACAGTGACGATGACTGCAGTGTAATGTGGTATTTAATAGTCTAGATAAAAAGTTACACCTTTATAGGTACACACGGTGTAATTCAATACCTATTCTTGCCATGTAGGTTGGTGGCATCAAGCCGGGCTGTTTTAAGATTGGTAACACAGGTGGCATGCTGGACAACATCCTGGCTTCCAAACTTTACCGTCCTGGAAGTGTGGCGTATGTGTCGCGCTCTGGGGGTATGTCCAATGAGCTGAACAACATCATCTCACGCACTACAGATGGTGTCTTTGAAGGGGTGGCCATCGGAGGAGACAGGTACAAAATCTTTAGTTGCTAATGATTTACTTAAAAGAAAACTGTTGTATTGAAAATGATTCACACAAAACGATTCCTTATCAGTCTCTGCTTTATGGTTCTGTATTCAGATATCCAGGCTCGACCTTCATGGACCACGTCCTGCGTTATCAGGACACTCCAGGAATTAAGATGATCGTGGTACTGGGAGAGGTGGGAACAATTCTCACCTTCCAATTTGGTCTGTGCTATTTGTATCAGATGGGTTTCTGTTTTTAATATCTGTTTTACTTTGACACACAGATTGGAGGAACAGAGGAGTACAAGATCTGCCAGGGCATCAGGGAAGGCAGGATAACGAAACCTGTGGTCTGCTGGTGCATTGGAACCTGCGCCACCATGTTTGCCTCAGAGGTCTGTTGGCTGAGTAGAAATCCTGGCTTTGGATTTGATTGCTCTTCTTGCCTGGTGGTTCCAGAGTTTAAGCAACATGTTTCTACTGCCATCTTCAGGTTCAATTTGGCCATGCAGGAGCCTGTGCCAACCAGGCTTCGGAGACGGCAGTGGCCAAGAACCAGGCTCTGAGGGATGCTGGCGCTTGTGTACCAAAGAGCTTCGACGAGCTGGGCAATGTCATCAAGTGAGAAATACTTTTCAAGATTATTTCCCAAAGTCTGGAACTGACCTGTTTTTGGGTTGTTCACTGTCATGGTGTGTATGTGAAACAGGACTGTGTATGATGAACTAGTGGCCAATGGTACCATTGTTCCCGCCCAGGAGGTTCCTCCCCCAACAGTACCGATGGATTATTCCTGGGCCAGGGTAAGAATTTTACAGTACTCCCTAGTAAACTTGCAGCTAATGAAGAATAAATGTGAATCTTTTATAGCAATATAGTTTTGTTTTTATTATAATTGTGCAGTAGAAGCAAACAAGTCCTGGATATATTGGTTATTTGTGGAATTTTTTGACTTTTTCCAGGAGTTGGGCCTGATCCGTAAGCCAGCCTCGTTCATGACAAGCATCTGTGATGAACGAGGCCAGGAACTCATCTATGCTGGCATGTCCATCACTGAGGTCTTCAGAGAAGAGATTGGCATAGGAGGAGTGCTGGGATTGCTTTGGTTCCAGCGCAGGTCCGTATGATGACTACAACTACTGTTAACCAGTATTTAGGACTGTAGGATCAATACCAGAGAGAAAATGATGATAACTTGGCTCTTTTTTTTGTTTTCTTTTTTTGTCTTCTCTATTTAGGTTACCACGATATGCCTGCCAGTTCATTGAAATGTGCCTGATGGTGACTGCTGATCATGGGCCTGCAGTCTCTGGTGCTCACAACACAATTGTCTGTGCTCGTGCAGGCAAAGACCTCGTCTCAAGCCTCACGTCTGGCTTGCTCACCATCGTCAGTACTGCTCACAGCACCTTTTATTGAATACCCCCAAATCTTCCTTGTCTTTTATGAGCCCGTCAGTGCACAGTAGGATTTTTTCTTTTTTAAATTGGCCAGAAAGTTTATGTATTGAAACATGATTTATTCATATAATCCAGGGAGACCGTTTCGGAGGTGCTCTGGATGCAGCTGCAAAGCAGTTCAGCAAGGCATTTGACAGCGGCATGCTCCCCATGGAGTTTGTCAACAAGATGAAAAAGGATGGCAAGCTGATCATGGGTATTGGCCACAGGGTCAAATCAGTAAGTGACTGAACTTTTTACAATAAACACACTATAAATTATGTTTTTGTTTTTTTTAAACAATGCTAATATTGTGACTTTTTTTTTTAATCAGATAACTCCTGCTTCTGAGTTAATTTGAGTTTTATTAAGATGGATACAAAGCCATTGTCATAAATACCGTTTGGTTTCAGATCAACAACCCAGATATGAGGGTGCAGATTCTGAAGGACTTTGTAAAGCAGCATTTCCCTTCCACCCAGCTTCTCGACTACGCCCTCGATGTAGAAAAGATCACCACCTCCAAGGTACTTCAGCCAGAGTGAAGCAAAGGATGGAAACTGAAACTTTCAAGTGGCTACTGTGTGCAAGCACAGCATTGATAAAAAATTTAAATCAAATGGTAACAGAAAACAACCATACGTAAACAAATAATACCTGAAAGCATATTCCAAGACCAAGCACTGAAGGCCTGTTTATATGAGCATTCAGGTATGGTTTTACTGTAAAGTAATTTAGCCTGGTAAAAATTTTGAATAGAAGTTTCTTTTTTCTTTTTTTTCTTTTTTTTTCTTTTTTTTTTACACAACACACATACAATTTTTGTTTTTAAACATGCAACCGTTTTGATTTTAATTTTATCTTCCAGAAACCCAACCTGATCCTAAATGTAGATGGCTTAATTGGTGTTGCCTTTGTGGACCTGCTTAGGACTTGTGGAGGCTTCACACGGTAAGAATCAGACATCACCATAAGGTGTTACTTCAGCTGATCTAGTGAATTTCTAATGTGACACATTTCCCCACTATGATGAATGATTTATACCATGCACTAGGGTGGTATTTAGCAAAAGAGTTAATACCATTAAATATTATTAGTGTCACTATTGCTACTGGGTATCCGCAGGAACAGATACACTGTTTAGATTTAACCAAATGTATTTTTGACAGCTGAGTTGTGGAAAATTCAGATGACTGAGATGCATTGTTTGTGGTGTTGCTGTGTATTGAGGGGAACACTGTCCAGTATTGTTTATCACATGAATGTTGAACTGTTTCCAGAGATGAGGCTGATGAGTTTGTGGAGATCGGTGCACTAAATGGGATCTTTGTCCTCGGCCGAAGTATGGGCTTCATTGGTGAGTCCTGTTCAAATGGAGCCATGACATACTCGATGAGAACCTTTAAAACAGAGCTTCTAACCTGTGTCTGTGTTTTTGTTAGGCCATTACCTGGATCAGAAGAGGCTGAAACAGGGTCTGTACCGTCACCCATGGGATGACATCTCCTATGTGCTCCCTGAACATATGTCCATGTAATTTCCTTATCACAGAATGGAAATCCATATGATAATGTCAGGTGGCATTACACATCTCATGTAACTTAATATCTCCTCTCTAGTTATGACAGCAGCTGCCGTGGGGAAAACTGGGTGGGGTGACTCTGGAAAGTGGGAAGTCCTGTCTGTCTGAGTGATCTGGGTAGAAGTTTTCAATCTAGTTTTTATGGAGGAAAAAGGGGAAGTATATTTCTAGGCTTAGTTTTTGAGAAATATTTGAGATGTAACTTGTTTAGTTTTTAACAAAGGGCCACACCAATTCAAATCCCAGCAACTGCAGGAGCACAAAATCACTTGATGCACAGAGCAAAAAAAAACTGAGAGATGGTTATGCATTGTGGGTACAGGAAAAAGAATGAAGCTTAATTTCAGTCCTAAATCCTGCATTTCATAGTCTGGATAGTAACCTCTATTAATGGCTGCTAAGCTTTATAGTAATGTCTCTTTTCTTTTCTTTTTAAATACAACTTAATCTGCCTGGTTTGGACCACAGGAAAGGGTGCTTAAATGTGCTTTCTGGCTTTCCGAGTACAGCATCTTAGTTTAAACACTATTAAATGCCATTTTTAAACTGGTTCACCATGATTCACTCCTACTAAAAACAATTTTTCATCACAACAGTAAACCAAAGTTATTTTAGAGAATTTATTGTTTTTGTTTATTTAATTAAAAAAAATTGTGTTATGATAAGTTATGATGCAGATGTTACAATTATCATGAAACGGATGCATCACCATGAGAAATGAGACAAAGTAAACTTGAGTTCAGGTGTCACCCCACCGTTACCTTTCAAGGAACAACCATGTTTACATCCCTGGTTGTAGACGAGCAGTTGAAGTTCATCAGCTACTGCTAGTTAGCTGATGAACGCTCCCCCCCTTTCTTTTTCTTTTAACTGATTGTTGGTATTAAGTGTAGAAAAGAGAAAGCTGTACTGTAAAGCATCGATAGGAGCAAACAAATGCTTCATGAATGAGCCCTGTGAGTCTGCAAAGCATCTTTTGGTGAGGGACCATGAAAGCAGTTTGCTTTGCTTTGAATATTTACAGCACATAATGTGGACGTTCTCTAAAGAAATTGTCCAACTTTCAATGAAGACTTGATACAAACTCAGAACACTTTGTAACAGCTCACTGTAATGCCTGCTGTGCTTGATCTGTTTTTATTTAAATGTGAAAAAAGCTTTGTTTTTTTGGGAGGGTTTCTTTTTGTTTTTTGTAATATGCTGTCATATAGTAGTAAAATAAAGAACTTATTGTTTTACTTTTGTTTTGTCATTTTTAATGTACAGATATGTATATGAACATGATGAACCTGCAAGTTTACTTCAGTGTTGAAGAGGAAATCTTAAAACATCCCAGCCTGAAAGAACAGGCTCCATAATTCAGCGTCTCATCAGAGGCCTGCTGCTCAGAATTAATAAAAATATGATGGTGTGTCTGTGACATGGACAATGATTACATTTGTATACATGAGTAGAAACTAAACAGCTACTTAGTGCTATTTAAAACTTTGTTTCTTGCTGCCATTGTTTGTATTGAAAACAAGCATATAGGGAATGAGATGCGGGTATTCTAAGTATCACACCACTTTGGATCTCTGACTTCTTCAAGGTCAAATAAGACATTTTATGGAAGTTTGACCTTATCTTTAACTATGCTTCAAATTCTCCTGCTTTTATTTGTATTGGCAACATTTAGGAAATCATACTTGTGTATGGGGATTCGAAATATCACATTGTAGTTTGATCTCACTTTTACATTTTACACATGCCTTTCATTCAAGTTAAATCTTTAAAGTATTGCAAAGAGAATGAGTTGCCCAGTTAGAAATATACTGTAGTACAACACTATATATACGCTTGGCAGAGGCCAAGTCAAAGTTAATTCACAGTTGATTGATCCTGCCATTCATCCCTTGGTCACTGCAAGGCATCCTGGCGTTCAGAAGAGTAAGCAGCTCCAAGCTATGGTGCTCCCTCCACCTTGCTTCACAGTTGTGATGAGACTTTTGTGTGCAGTGCCCCTCAAACCTGTTTTTTCCATTCACACCCATACATATTCAGTGTTTTTCTTATGGTTGATGCCTTAACATTAAGATTTTAGCAAGCTGTGGAGTTTTTTTTGTTAGTCTTCTCTAGCTAAAAAAAACATTCTCAGTAAGCAAACTGTGTGTGCCTATATATATATATATATAAAAATAAAGGGAACACTTAAACAACACAATATAACTCCAAGTAAATCAAACTTCTGTGAAATCAAACTGTCCACTTAGGAAGCAACACTGATTGACAATCAATTTCACATGCTGTTGTGCAAATGGAAACGAAAACAGGTGGAAATTATTGGGAATTAGCAATACACACTCAATAAAGGAGTGGTTCTGCAGGTGGGGACCACAGACCACTTCTCAGTACCTATGTTTTCTGGCTGATGTTTTGGTCACTTTTGAATGTTGGTGGTGCTTTCACACTCGTGGTAGCATGAGACGGACTCTACAACCCACATAAGTGGCTCAGCAGTGCAGCTCATCCAGGATGGCACATCAATGCGAGCTGTGGCAAGGTTTGCTGTGTCTGTCAGCGTAGTGTCCAGAGGCTGGAGGCGCTACCAGGAGATGTGGAGGAGGCCATGGGAGGGCAACAACCCAGCAGCAGGACCGCTACCTCTGCCTTTGCGCAAGGAGTAACAGGAGGAACACTGCCAGAGCCCTGCAAAATGACCTCCAGCAGGCCACAAATGTACATGTGTCTGCACAAACGGTTAGAAACCGACACCATGAGGATGTTATGAGGGCCCGCTGTCCACAGATGGGGGTTGTGCTCACTGCCCAACACCGTGCAGGATGCTTGGCATTTGCCAGAGAACACCAGGATTGGCAAATTCCCCACTGGCGCCCTGTGCTCTTCACAGATGAAAGCAGGTTCACGCTGAGCACATGTGACAGAGTCTGGAGACGCCGTGGAGAGCGATCTGCTGCCTGCAACATCCTTCAGCATGACCTGTTTGGCACTGGGTCAGTAATGGTGTGGGGTGGCATTTCTTTGGAGGGCCGCCCAGCCCTCCATGTACTCGCCAGAGGTAGCATGACTGCCTTTAGGTACCGAGATGAGATCCTCAGACCCCTTGTGAGACCATATGCTGGTGCGGTTGGCCCTGGGTTCCACCTAATGCAGGACAATGCTAGACCTCATGTGGCTGGAGTGGGTCAGCAGTTCCTGCAAGATGGAGGCATTGAAGCTGTGGACTGGCCAATACTGAGCCTCATTTTGACTTGTTTTAAGGACATTACATCAAAGTTGGATCAGCCTGTAGTGTGTTTTTCCACTTTAATTTTGTGTGTGACTCTGAATCCAGGCCTCCATTGGTTAATAAATTTGATTGCCATTGATGATTTTTGTGTGATTTTGTTGTCAGCGCATTCAACTTTGTACAGAACAAAGTATTCAATGAGAATATTTCATTCAGATCTAGGATGTGTTATTTGAGTGTTCCCTTTATTTTTTTGAGATGTGTGTGTGTGTGTGTGTGTGTGTGTGTGTGTGTGTGTGTATATATATATATATATATATATATATATATATATATATATATATATATAATTTTTCTTTTTTTTTTTTTTAAGGGAGGAGCAACTGCAAAATCCCTCAAGCTCATCTTTGACTCCAAATAGGTTTTGGAGTGCAGAGAGTTTCCTGATTCACAAAAACGTGAAATTTTGTGTTATTGGTTTAATTAGAAGTTTTGCCCTTTGTTACTTGGATCGATTAAAGGGGGGAAAAAAAACACTTTTACCTCCTTGAAATAGGACGACCTATTTTTTTATTGTGCGCACAGAGACGCTTTTGTTTTCGTTGTTGCACAAACTGAATCACACGTTTATTAATTTGTTATCGGTGTACAGCATAAACGCTATCAGGCTTTATGACTTGTTTAAAGCGTTACATAGTTACGAAGCTGATGTTACCTCATCACAAGATGCCAAACTGCACATCACCGGCAGACGGTTCGCAGTCGCAACACGCATGCGCACAACAGTATGTTCCTTAAACAAAGGTAAACTTATCTAAAATATAAAAACGCTTCGATGCGTTATAACGCTACAAAAATATATACACGTAACACATTGGATTATTTGTGACAAAGATGCGTATATCTTAGCTTGAATCTAAGAACCTCTCACTGACATCCAGCAAAAATCATCGCACCTTTGGAATATTCTTGAAGACGGAAGTGAGCGCTCCTGTTTTCTCATCGAGCCTCTGAACGCAGCGCATGCATGTCAGTCTCCAGATGCTTGTTTACATGTGTTGTGTACACCTGTGAGTTATTTCCGAAGATAGTTCGGAGCTGGCATTTGCCTCTGAGTTTCACCCCGTGCGGTATGGCAGCGGCTGCGGAGGATCCGGAGGACTGTGTCCGCAGCAACGGAGGCGCGGCGCAGGGAGCGCTAACAGGTGACGGCGAACCTGAGGAGGCCGAGGAGTTCACCTGTTCGGCCTACTGCTCGGAGCTTTCCCGACGACAGAACGAGCAGAGGAAAGCGGGGCTGTTCTGTGACGTGACTCTAATCTTCTGCTCGGGAGCGGTGCCCGGGGTTCAGACCTTGTCCGCACACCGCTCGGTTTTGTCCGCGGCGTCGCAGTACTTCATGCTGCTGCTGTCGGGACAGTTTTCAGAATCCCGGTCAGGGCGAGTGGAGCTAAAGGAGTGGAGCTCGGGCACAAGACCCGACCCAGAGACTGTGGAGAGTGTCATACAGTTCATGTACACAGGAGAAGTCAGGGTGACCACCGCCAATGTGCATGAAGTGTTGGAACTTGCTGACAGGTGATTAACTTTTGTAATTACACTGTAGGTGAATCAGGATGCGATTTCGTTTTCCTTATACACGGTAGTGTGTAAGTCACGCCAGGTGGTGACTTTGTATGTTGTCATTACAAGAATTAGTCAGCAAAGTGCATTTGATTTAAAAGGCTCCAACCATCACCACCCCCGTCCAAAAATAAAAACAAAATAAAATAATAATTTAAAAAAACTTGTTTTCAGAATAGTTGCCAAATCAAACTATGTTTCATTAAAAGAAGCTAAACCCCCACTCATCTCCGTATAATAGATGGCCCACACAAATACCTTTTGCACTGTATTTTGGCCTTTGGGTGTGGACATGTCAATTTGATACCTCCTGTGTTGTTGTACTTGTAAGGGTGTGACAACCTGCATGGTTACACCTTTGCTATTATTATTTATTATTGGATATGATAGCTCTAATGATCAAGAATAACAAAAATCATGAGTAAAAAAGAAATTGGTTTAATTAAATTCAGCTGCTTCAGTTTCAATGTCCTGATGTTGTTTATGGTGGCTTCCTGGCACTCTGTGATGGCTTACTGGACAGCTCAATAGGACAGAGTATTATGGTATTGATTTCACCCTGTGAGTCTGTCTCAATAAGGCTGTATGAGCAGATTTTCATATTGCTGTCTCAGAACAACTGTTCGAGATGCATTCACAAAACTGCACACTCAGCCTCTGTATGAAGATGGGTGTGGTTTAATCCAAGAGTACTGAGTAATGGACTGGTACTTATATAACCCCTTCCTATTCAGTAGAGTTGAGTGTTGTTGAGCGCTCCAATTGTTTCTACTGCAAGTCTCATTCACCCAGTCGCACACACATTCATACAGCACTTTTTCCAACATTCACATGGCTTGATTTGAGCCCATGCCTCCAGAGGAGCCTGCAACCTGATTGCTCGGCCATCCTGATCCACAACAGAGCTGCCCCCCCCCCGCCCACTTTTACCCCATCCCAGATTTTATTAATTGTCATTACAAAAGCTTTTGACTGTCATAATAAGCCATAATAGACAGAGTCTGTGTTTTTTTACTTAAATGGCAAATAAATACATTCTAAGAGTAACTTTGATATCTCACTCTATCAGGTTTCTGCTGGGGCAGTTGAAGACCTTCTGTGGAGAATTCCTGATGAGAAAGTTGAGCATGTCCAACTGTGTAGCCGTACACAGCCTTGCACACATGTACACACTGACCCAGCTTGCTCAGAGAGCCGCAGAGACAATCAGAAGAAACTTCCACAAAGTCATCCACAACGAAGAATTCTACACACTGCCCTTTCACTTGGTGCGAGACTGGCTGTGCGACACAGAAATCACTGTGGAGTCTGAACAGGAGTTGTTTGAGGCCATCGTGAAATGGGTCCACCAAAACCCAGAGGAGCGAGAAAAGCATTTTGAGGAGCTGTTCAGGCTTTTAAGGCTGCCGCAGATTGCGCCTACTTTCTTGACACGTGTAGTGAGAAAGGAGCCGTTAGTGGCAAACAGTGCAGCTTGTCAGGAGCTGGTTTCCAGTGCTCTTGAGGTCCATGCCGTTCGCCACGAGAGCCCCAAGACGGACGATTCAGAGCTTGGCGACTCCTATATGGTGGCAATCCAGCCTCGATTTGGTCAGAACATGGATGTGATCATGGTAGTGGGTGGCGTTTCAGAAGGTGGAGATTATTTGAGTGAGTGCGTGGGCTACTTTGTTGCTGAGGACCGCTGGGTCAACTTGCCTCACATTCACAACCACCTCGACGGACATGCCATCGCAGTAACTGAAAGTCATGTTTATGTGGCAGGCTCCATGGAGCCCGGCTTCGCTAAGATGGTGGAGCGCTACAATCCCAACATCAACAGCTGGGAGTCGGTCAGCAGCCTGACCACCCGCAAGCACTCCTTTGGCCTCACGTGCGTCAAAGACATACTGTACATCATCGGCGGTCACGGCAACTTCAGTCCAGGCTTCAAAGATGTCTCTGTTTATGAACCCGAGCAGGACGCGTGGCTCAATCTGGAGCCAGCGCCAAAGATCCTACGAGATGTAAAAACATTGAGCGTGGAGGATCGCTATGTGTATGTGATGGCCAGGACCCCTGTAGACATAGACAGTGATGACGGACTAAGCACAGTGACCACCTGCTACGATACAGAAAGTCGCAAGTGGCAGGAAGTGGACTCATTACCGGTGATTGATACCTACTGTAGTTTTCAGATGGCTGTTGCATCCACCAACTTCTATCACACAGCTTCCTGTTGCCCCAAGAACTACACAGAAACGCACGAGGCTGCTCAGCAGAAAATAAGCAGAAACCTCTCAGAGGACATCCTCGACAGCCTCCCGTCAGAGGTCCTCAGCTTGGAGGGTGCTGCTATTTGCCACCTGGGTGAAGACATCTTCATCATTGGCGGGTGGAGGAACAGCAACCACGTAGACAAGCAGTACCGCAAGGAGGCCTACCGTTACTGTGCCAAGAGGAAGCGCTGGATGCTGCTGCCGCCCTTGCCTCAGCCACGGTGTCGAGCAGCGGCCTGTCACATTCGCGTCCCGTACCAATATCTTTATGGGTCCCAGCGTTATCCCATCCCCCACAACCTGGCTCGCCAGCGAGACCGCATGCAGCAAATGCAGCAGCTCCATCGGCGCACCCTCAACCTGCGGAGACAAATGCAGTCTCAGATTGAATGTTAAGAATCAGTTATTCTGCTTTAGGTCATTAGCACTTCATCTGCTGCTAAATGCCTTGTTGTTATCGCTCTCTTTTTTTTTAAGAACTATTTTTGCCTTAATTGAGGTGAAGCGTCTGCACCGCTTTACCTGAAGCTGGTTTGCAGTGAAGGAAGCTTATGCTGAAGAATTATGAGTCCAATCATTTTTGGCCTTACGTTTTTGTTCTTTTGTTTTTTAGCTCATGCCTTAATTTTTATTGTGCCAGCAAATAAGACTGTGACTGCTGTTGGTTTCTTTACTAAACAAATTACAGCTTAGCTTTTCAAAATGCGGCCTTTGTTAGCATCTTAGATAAATGATGTCAATGTTGGCTGTGTGTGCAGGTTAGAAAAAAAAAACACTGACCGTTATCACCAATGCTGTTCTGAGAAAACTTAGTGTCAAGTTGCATACTTGGCAAAGTAAATGATGTCTGCATTTATTGTGATGTATGTTAGAAGAAAATGCCAAAAGATCAGTGCAGTGATTATAAAACTACTTCACAGCTGCTTTAACTGTTTATTTTCTGTTGATGTCATTGAGGTTTTTTTTGTACAGTATGCACTGGAATAGTGATGATCGTGTACTCTGTGCCTAAATAGACAATCACAATTTGTAGCAAGGACTAAGTGTTGAGAAAAGCACATGCTGTGGGACAGCTTGTTTCCACTAACTTTGGATGCGTGTGTTTGTGATTTAAAAAAAAAAAAACCTGTATATCATATACAAGATTTCTGGAAAGATGGACTGAATACCACAATAATAAAATCAGTTGAAGAAGCTGCTTTCCCATTTCATTATGCAAGGACGAGCGCTAACAGATCCAGTCCTTGAAGTCAGTAGCTTTGTGAAAATGTCTGGTTTGTGGGTTTTAATGGACTCGTTTGTTGTTTGCTCTGCATTTGTGCTTCTGGCAGAATCTATTTAGTGTCTTTGTCTCAGTGAATGAGAGCGCATATCGACACTGCACTGTGGAAAGATTTGAAAATGTGCTTGACACATTAAACCAGAACAATGATGTGTTTTTGTGAATGGTTATTTCCATACTGTGCCAATAAAATACCACCTATCCCTTAGTGATGCATTGAGTTCCTTGTTCTTCCTGCGCTGAAAGGACCTGCAATGATGGCTTTAACAGACTGTCGTAAATAAATAAAGTCACTGGATATATGAAGGGAATCAGAATCACATTTTGAAGTTGTGCTCATATCAGACTTTTGTACCAGTTTGGTAAATTTTAGATCGAGTGTGACAAACATTTAGTGTGTCAGCTGCATTTATGTATTCACATGTGCAAGAGCTGCTAGTGAACTGATATTTTGAAGGAGAAAAGAAAGGTCGGTGCTTTCAACAGCAATTTTGCCGTGTCTAAAAACAGCACACTTTTATTGTGAAGTTCTCTAAAGGCTCTAAATGTGGCAGAGGCCTCTAAAACCTGTCATGTACTTTTTAAGTCTTTTTTTTCTTTGAAATGAACTATATTTACCCATCAGGAACTCTTAATATGCAGTCTCTGTGATCAAATGTGTGTCTTTAAAATTTAGAATCTTTCACATTTTAAAATGTGATTATTTTTATTTTATTTTTTACCTCATCTAAGGAGGTTATGTTTTTGGTAGTATTTGTGTGTGTGTGTGTGTGTGTGTGTGTGTGTGTGTGTGTGTGTGTGTGTGTGTGTGCGTGCGTGCTTTACAGTGCTCACTTTAGTTGAAAATGGGTCATCTTTTTTAAATTTGAGTTTGTTTTTTTAAAATATATTTCACACCTACCATGCAGCTCTGCATCTTATGAGATTGCAAATTCTACTTGACCTTTACTGCACATCCTTCATTGAAAAGTTATTACTAAGCCCAGACACCTGTCTGTTTCAACCAAGGCTGTAGTTGACAGTTTTCCAGCTCAGTGGTCACTGGTGTATTTTATCATCCCATAAGGCTCTGTTGCCTCCTGAGGCAGGGAGGAGATGTACTTCACTTCTGAATGAGGGCAGTCTGTGGTGCCTCAGTGCAGTGATTCCAAACAGCAATCAATACACAAAAGATAGTTTTAGTTTCCAAGTTTGAAAAGTGAAGCCAACGAGGAAGCACCTTAAGCTTGCAGACTTTCTAATGGCTAGCAGGTGGTTTTTAACATGTTAACATACCGAAATGCACTGAGTTGCCACCATGTGAGCGGCTGATTAAATATTTGCATTAACAAGCAGTTGAATGGG